>OX424573.1:71596553-71694053 GCA_949152435.1 Gastracanthus pulcherrimus
AAATTTAAGATATTTGCAAAATTTAAGAAATTTGTAAAATTTAACAAATTTGAAGAGTTGAGAATTTTAAAGTTGAGAAGTAAAAATGGGAAAAATTTAAATCTATGTAAAATTTAAGAAATTGGTAAAATTTAGGAAATTTAAAATTTAAGAAATTGGTAAAATGTAAGAAATTTGAAAATTTTGAACTCATGCAAAATTTAAAAATTTTAAGAAATATGTAAAATTTAAAAAAATTGGAAAATTTTGAACTATTAGAAAATTTAAGAAATTTAAGAAATTTGCAAAATTTGCAAAATTTAAGAAATTTGCAAAATTTAAGAAATTTGCAAAATTTAAGAAATTTGCAAAATTTAAGAAATTTGCAAAATTTAAGAAATTTGCAAAATTTAAGAAATTTGCAAAATTTAAGAAATTTGCTAAATTTAAAAATTTTAAGAAATTTGAAAAATTTAATAAATTCTGCAAAATTTAAGAAATTTGCAAAATTCAAGAAATTTGCAAAATTCAAGAAATTTGCAAAATTAAGAAATTTGCAAAATTTAAGAAATTTGCGAAATTTAATAAATTTGCAACATTTAAGAAATTTGTATAGTTTAATAAATTTGCAACATTTAAGAAATTTGTAGAATTTAAGAAATTAGTAAAATTTAAGAAATATGTAAAATTTAAAAAATTTGTAAAATTTAAGAAATTTGTTAAATTTAAGAAATTTGCATAATTTAATAAATTTGAAACATTTAAGAAATTTGTAGAATTTAAGAAATTTGTAAAATTTAAGAAATTTGTAAAATTTAAGAAATTTGCAAAATTTAAAAAATTTGTAAAATTTAAGAAATTTGCAATATTTAAGAAATTCTGCAAAAATTAATAAATTTGCAAAATTAAGAAATTTGCAAAATTTAAGAAATTTGCAAAATTTAAGAAATTTGCATAGTTTAATAAATTTGCAACATTTAAGAAATTTGTAAAATTTAAGAAATTTGTAAAATTTAAGAAATATGTAAAATTTGCAAAATTTGCAAAATTTAAGAAATTTGCAAAATTTAAGAAATTTGCAAAATTTATGAAATTTGCAAAATTTAAGAAATTTGCAAAATTTAAGAAATTTGCAAAATTTAAGAAATTTGAAAAATTTAAGAAATTTGCAAAATTTAAGAAATTTGCGAAATTTAATAAATTTGCAACATTTAAGAAATTTGTATAGTTTAATAAATTTGCAACATTTAAGAAATTTGTAGAATTTAAGAAATTAGTAAAATTTAAGAAATATGTAAAATTTAAAAAATTTGTAAAATTTAAGAAATTTGTTAAATTTAAGAAATTTGCATAATTTAATAAATTTGAAACATTTAAGAAATTTGTAGAATTTAAGAAATTTGTAAAATTTAAGAAATTTGTAAAATTTAAGAAATTTGCAAAATTTAAAAAATTTGTAAAATTTAAGAAATTTGCAATATTTAAGAAATTCTGCAAAAATTAATAAATTTGCAAAATTAAGAAATTTGCAAAATTTAAGAAATTTGCAAAATTTAAGAAATTTGCATAGTTTAATAAATTTGCAACATTTAAGAAATTTGTAAAATTTAAGAAATTTGTAAAATTTAAGAAATTTGTAAAATTTAAGAAATATGTAAAATTTGCAAAATTTGCAAAATTTAAGAAATTTGCAAAATTTAAGAAATTTGCAAAATTTATGAAATTTGCAAAATTTAAGAAATTTGCAAAATTTAAGAAATTTGCAAAATTTAAGAAATTTGAAAAATTTAAGAAATTTGCAAAATTTAAGATATTTGCAAAATTTAAGAAATTTGTAAAATTTAACAAATTTGAAGAGTTGAGAATTTTAAAGTTGAGAAGTAAAAATGGGAAAAATTTAAATCTATGTAAAATTTAAGAAATATGTAAAATTTAAAAAATTTGTAAAATTTAAGAAATTGGTAAAATTTAGGAAATTTAAAATTTAAGAAATTTGCAATATTTAAGAAATTGGCTAAATTTAAGAAATTTGCAAAATTTAAGAAATTTGCAAAATTTAAGAAATTTGCAAAATTTAAGAAATTTGCAAAATTTAAGAAATTTGCAAAATTTAAGAAATTTGCAAAATTTAAGAAATTTGCAAAATTTAAGAAATTTGCAAAATTTAAGAAATTTGCAACATTTAAGAAATTTGCAAAATTTAAGAAATTTGCAAAATTTAAGAAATTTGCAAAATTTAAGAAATTTGCAAGATTTAAGAAATTTGCGAAATTTAATAAATTTGCAACATTTAAGAAATTTGCATAGTTTAATAAATTTGCAACATTTAAGAAATTTGCAAAATTTAGGAAATTGGCAAAATTTAAGAAACTTGCAAAATTTAAGAAATTTGCAAAATTTAAGAATTTTGAAAAATTTACGAAATTTGAAAAATTTACGAAATTAGCAACATTTATGAAATTTGCACAATTTATGAAATATTGCATAAATTACTAAATTTGCATAATTTAATAAATTTGAAACATTTAAGAAATTTGCAAAATTTAAGAAATTTGCAAAATTTTAAGAAATTTGAAAAATTTAATAGATTCTGCAAAATTTAAGAAATTTGCAAAATTCAAGAAATTTGCAAAATTCAAGAAATTTGCAAAATTCAAGAAATTTGCAAAATTAAGAAATTTGCAAAATTTAAGAAATTTGCGCAATTTAATAAATTTGCAACATTTAAGAAATTTGTATAGTTTAATAAATTTGCAACATTTAAGAAATTTGTAGAATTTAAGAAATTAGTAAAATTTAAGAAATATGTAAAATTTAAAAAATTTGTAAAATTTAAGAAATTTGTTAAATTTAAGAAATTTGCATAATTTAATAAATTTGAAACATTTAAGAAATTTGTAGAATTTAAGAAATTTGTAAAATTTAAGAAATTTGTAAAATTTAAGAAATTTGTAAAATTTAAGAAATATGTAAAATTTGCAAAATTTGCAATATTTAAGAAATTCTGCAAAAATTAATAAATTTGCAAAATTAAGAAATTTGCAAAATTTAAGAAATTTGCAAAATTTAAGAAATTTGCAAAATTTAAGAAATTTGAAAAATTTAAGAAATTTGCAAAATTTAAGATATTTGCAAAATTTAAGAAATTTGTAAAATTTAACAAATTTGAAGAGTTGAGAATTTTAAAGTTGAGAAGTAAAAATGGGAAAAATTTAAATCTATGTAAAATTTAAGAAATTGGTAAAATTTAGGAAATTTAAAATTTAAGAAATTGGTAAAATGTAAGAAATTTGAAAATTTTGAACTCATGCAAAATTTAAAAATTTTAAGAAATATGTAAAATTTAAAAAAATTGGAAAATTTTGAACTATTAGAAAATTTAAGAAATTTAAGAAATTTGCAAAATTTGCAAAATTTAAGAAATTTGCAAAATTTAAGAAATTTGCAAAATTTAAGAAATTTGCAAAATTTAAGAAATTTGCAAAATTTAAGAAATTTGCAAAATTTAAGAAATTTGCAAAATTTAAGAAATTTGCTAAATTTAAAAATTTTAAGAAATTTGAAAAATTTAATAAATTCTGCAAAATTTAAGAAATTTGCAAAATTCAAGAAATTTGCAAAATTCAAGAAATTTGCAAAATTAAGAAATTTGCAAAATTTAAGAAATTTGCGAAATTTAATAAATTTGCAACATTTAAGAAATTTGTATAGTTTAATAAATTTGCAACATTTAAGAAATTTGTAGAATTTAAGAAATTAGTAAAATTTAAGAAATATGTAAAATTTAAAAAATTTGTAAAATTTAAGAAATTTGTTAAATTTAAGAAATTTGCATAATTTAATAAATTTGAAACATTTAAGAAATTTGTAGAATTTAAGAAATTTGTAAAATTTAAGAAATTTGTAAAATTTAAGAAATTTGCAAAATTTAAAAAATTTGTAAAATTTAAGAAATTTGCAATATTTAAGAAATTCTGCAAAAATTAATAAATTTGCAAAATTAAGAAATTTGCAAAATTTAAGAAATTTGCAAAATTTAAGAAATTTGCATAGTTTAATAAATTTGCAACATTTAAGAAATTTGTAAAATTTAAGAAATTTGTAAAATTTAAGAAATATGTAAAATTTGCAAAATTTGCAAAATTTAAGAAATTTGCAAAATTTAAGAAATTTGCAAAATTTAAGAAATTTGCAAAATTTAAGAAATTTGCAAAATTTAAGAAATTTGCAAAATTTAAGAAATTTGAAAAATTTAAGAAATTTGCAAAATTTAAGATATTTGCAAAATTTAAGAAATTTGTAAAATTTAACAAATTTGAAGAGTTGAGAATTTTAAAGTTGAGAAGTAAAAATGGGAAAAATTTAAATCTATGTAAAATTTAAGAAATTGGTAAAATTTAGGAAATTTAAAATTTAAGAAATTGGTAAAATGTAAGAAATTTGAAAATTTTGAACTCATGCAAAATTTAAAAATTTTAAGAAATATGTAAAATTTAAAAAAATTGGAAAATTTTGAACTATTAGAAAATTTAAGAAATTTAAGAAATTTGCAAAATTTGCAAAATTTAAGAAATTTGCAAAATTTAAAAAATTTGCAAAATTTAAGAAATTTGCAAAATTTAAGAAATTTGCAAAATTTAAGAAATTTGCAAAATTTAAGAAATTTGCAAAATTTAAGAAATTTGCAAAATTTAAGAAATTTGCAAAATTTAAGAAATTTGCAAAATTTGCAAAATTTAAGAAATTTGCAAAATTTAAGAAATTTAAGAAATTTGCAAAATTTAAGAAATTTGCAAAATTTAAGAAATTTGTAAAATTTAAGAAATGTGTAAAATTTAAGAAATTTGTAAAATTTTAGAAATTTGTAAAATTTAAGAAATATGCAAAATTTAAGAAATTTGCAAAATTTAAGAAATTTGCAAAATTTAAGAAATTTGCAAAATTTAAGAAATTTGCAAAATTTAAGAAATTTGCAAAATTTAAAAAATTTCCAAAATTTAAGAAATTTGCAAAATTTAAGAAATTTGCAAAATTTAAGAAATTTGCAATATTTAAGAAATTTGCAAATTTTAAGAAATTTGAAAAATTTAATAAATTCTGCAAAATTTAATAAATTTGCTAAATTCAAGAAATTTGCAAAATTAAGAAATTTGTAAAATTTAAGAAATTTGTAAAATTTAAGAAATTTGTAAAATTTAAGAAATTTGTAAAATTTAAGAAATTTGTAAAATTTAAGAAATTTGTAGAATTTAAGAAATTTGTAAAATTTAAGAAATATGTAAAATTTAAAAAATTTGTAAAATTTAAGAAATTTGTTAAATTTAAGAAATTTGTAAAATTTAAGAAATTTGAAGAGTTGAGAATTTTAAAGTTGAGAAGTAAAAATGGGAAAAATTTAAATCTATGTAAAATTTAAGAAATTGGTAAAATTTAGGAAATTTAAAATTTAAGAAATGGGTAAAATGTAAGAAATTAGGAAATTTTGAACTCATGCAAAATTTAAAAATTTTAAGAAATTTGTAAAATTTAAGAAATGTGTAAAATTTAAGAAATTGGAAAATTTTGAACTATTGGAAAATTTAAGAAATTTGCAAAATTCAAGAAATTTGCAAAATTAAGAAATTTGCAAAATTTAAGAAATTTGCGAAATTCAAGAAATTTGCGAAATTCAAGAAATTTGCAAAATTCAAGAAATTTGTAAAATTCAAGAAATTTGTAAAATTTAAGAAATTTGTAAAATTTAAGAAATTTGTAAAATTTAAGAAATTTGTAAAATTTAAGAAATTTGTAAAATTTAAGAAATTTGTAAAATTTAAGAAATTTGTAAAATTTAAGAAATATGCAAAATTTAAGAAATATGCAAAATTTAAGAAAATTGCAAAATTTAAGAAATTTGTAAAATTTAAGAAATTTGCAAAATTTAAGAAATTTGCTAAATTTAAGAAATTTGTAAAATTTGCAAAATTTAAGAAATTTGCAAAATTTAAGAAATTTGCAAAATTTAAGAAATTTGCAAAATTTAAGAAATTTGCAAAATTTAAGAAATTTGCAAAATTTAAGAAATTTGCAAAATTTAAGAAATTTGCAAAATTTAAGAAATTTGCAAAATTTAAGAAATTTGCAAAATTTGCAAAATTTAAGAAATTTGCAAAATTTGCAAAATTTAAGAAATTTGCAAAATTTGCAAAATTTAAGAAATTTGCAAAATTTGCAAAATTTAAGAAATTTGCAAAATTTAAGAAATTTGCGAAATTTAATAAATTTGCAACATTTAAGAAATTTGCAAAATTTGCAAAATTTAAGAAATTTGCAAAATTTGCAAAATTTAAGAAATTTGCAAAATTTAAGAAATTTGCAAAATTTAAGAAATTTGCAAAATTTAAGAAATTTGCAAAATTTAAGAAATTTGCAAAATTTGCAAAATTTAAGAAATTTGCAAAATTTAAGAAATTTGCGAAATTTAATAAATGTGCAACATTTAAGAGATTTGCATAGTTTAATAAATTTGCAACATTTAAGAAATTTGTAGAATTTAAGAAATTTGTAAAATTTAAGAAATTGCAAAATTCAAGAATTTTGTAAAATTTAAGAAATTTGCAAAATTTAAGAAATTTGCAAAATTTAAGAAATTTGCAAAATTTAAGAAATTTGCAACAGTTAAGAAATTTGCAAAATTTATGAAATTTGCACAATTTATGAAATATGCAAAATTTAAGAAAATTGCAAAATTTAAGAAATTTGTAAAATTTAAGAAATTTGTAAAATTTGCAAAATTTGCAAAATTTGCAAAATTTGCAAAATTTAAGAAATTTAAGAAATTTGCAAAATTTAAGAAATTTGCAAAATTTAAGAAATTTGCAAAATTTAAGAAATTTGCAAAATTTAAGAAATTTGCAAAATTTAAGAAATTTGCAAAATTTAAGAAATTTGCAAAATTTAAGAAATTTGCAAAATTTAAGAAATTTGCAAAATTTAAGAAATTTGCAAAATTTAAGAAATTTGCAAAATTTAAGAAATTTGCAAAATTTAAGAAATTTGCAAAATTTAAGAAATTTGCAAAATTTAAGAAATTTGCAAAATTTAAGAAATTTGCAAAATTTAAGAAATTTGCAAAATTTAAGAAATTTGCAAAATTTGCAATATTTAAGAAATTTGCAATATTTAAGAAATTTGCAAAATTTAAGAAATTTGCAAAATTTAAGAAATTTGCAAAATTTAAGAAATTTGCAAAATTTAAGAAATTTGCAAAATTTAAGAAATTTGCAAAATTTAAGAAATTTGCAAAATTTAAGAAATTTGCAAAATTTAAGAAATTTGCAAAATTTAAGAAATTTGCAAAATTTAAGAAATTTGCAAAATTTAAGAAATTTGCAAAATTTAAGAAATTTGCAAAATTTAAGAAATTTGCAAAATTTAAGAAATTTGCACAATTTAAGAAATTTGCAAAATTTAAGAAATTTGTAAAATTTAAGAAATTTGCAAAATTTAAGAAATTTGCAAAATTTAAGAAATTTGCAAAATTTGCAAAATTTAAGAAATTTGCAAAATTTGCAAAATTTAAGAAATTTGCAAAATTTAAGAAATTTGCAAAATGTAAGAAATTTGCAAAATTTAAGAAATTTGCAAAATTTAAGAAATTTGCAAGATTTAAGAAATTTGCGAAATTTAATAAATTTGCAACATTTAAGAAATTTGCATAGTTTAATAAATTTGCAACATTTAAGAAATTTGCAAGATTTAAGAAATTTGCGAAATTTAATAAATTTGCAACATTTAAGAAATTTGCATAGTTTAATAAATTTGCAACATTTAAGAAATTTGCAAAATTTAGGAAATTGGCAAAATTTAAGAAACTTGCAAAATTTAAGAAATTTGCAAAATTTAAGAAATTTGCAAAATTTAAGAAATTTGCAAAATTTAAGAAATTTGCAAAATTTAAGAAATTTGCAAAATTTAAGAAATTTGCAAAATTTAAGAAATTTGCAAAATTTAAGAAATTTGCAAAATTTAAGAAATTTGCAAAATTTAAGAAATTTGCAAAATTTAAGAAATTTGCAAAATTTAAGAAATTTGCAAAATTTAAGAAATTTGCAAAATTTAAGAAATTTGCAAAATTTAAGAAATTTGCAAAATTTAAGAAATTTGCAAAATTTAAGAAATTTGCAAAATTTAAGAAATTTGCTAAATTTAAAAATTTTAAGAAATTTGAAAAATTTAATAAATTCTGCAAAATTTAAGAAATTTGCAAAATTCAAGAAATTTGCAAAATTCAAGAAATTTGCAAAATTAAGAAATTTGCAAAATTTAAGAAATTTGCGCAATTTAATAAATTTGCAACATTTAAGAAATTTGTATAGTTTAATAAATTTGCACCATTTAAGAAATTTGTAGAATTTAAGAAATTAGTAAAATTTAAGAAATATGTAAAATTTAAAAAATTTGTAAAATTTAAGAAATTTGTTAAATTTAAGAAATTTGCATAATTTAATAAATTTGAAACATTTAAGAAATTTGTAGAATTTAAGAAATTTGTAAAATTTAAGAAATTTGTAAAATTTAAGAAATTTGCAAAATTTAAAAAATTTGTAAAATTTAAGAAATTTACAATATTTAAGAAATTCTGCAAAAATTAATAAATTTGCAAAATTAAGAAATTTGCAAAATTTAAGAATTTTGCAAAATTTAAGAAATTTGCATAGTTTAATAAATTTGCAACATTTAAGAAATTAGTAAAATTTAAGAAATTTGTAAAATTTAAGAAATATGTAAAATTTGCAAAATTTGCAAAATTTAAGAAATTTGCAAAATTTAAGAAATTTGCAAAATTTAAGAAATTTGCAAAATTTAAGAAATTTGCAAAATTTAAGAAATTTGCAAAATTTAAGAAATTTGCAAAATTTAAGAAATTTGAAAAATTTAAGAAATTTGCAAAATTTAAGATATTTGCAAAATTTAAGAAATTTGTAAAATTTAACAAATTTGAAGAGTTGAGAATTTTAAAGTTGAGAAGTAAAAATGGGAAAAATTTAAATCTATGTAAAATTTAAGAAATTGGTAAAATTTAGGAAATTTAAAATTTAAGAAATTGGTAAAATGTAAGAAATTTGAAAATTTTGAACTCATGCAAAATTTAAAAATTTTAAGAAATATGTAAAATTTAAAAAAATTGGAAAATTTTGAACTATTAGAAAATTTAAGAAATTTAAGAAATTTGCAAAATTTGCAAAATTTAAGAAATTTGCAAAATTTAAGAAATTTGCAAAATTTAAGAAATTTGCAAAATTTAAGAAATTTGCAAAATTTAAGAATTTTGCAAAATTTAAGAAATTTGCAAAATTTAAGAAATTTGCAAAATTTAAGAAATTTGCAAAATTTAAGAAATTTGCAAAATTTAAGAAATTTGCTAAATTTAAAAATTTTAAGAAATTTGAAAAATTTAATAAATTCTGCAAAATTTAAGAAATTTGCAAAATTCAAGAAATTTGCAAAATTCAAGAAATTTGCAAAATTAAGAAATTTGCAAAATTTAAGAAATTTGCGAAATTTAATAAATTTGCAACATTTAAGAAATTTGTATAGTTTAATAAATTTGCAACATTTAAGAAATTTGTAGAATTTAAGAAATTAGTAAAATTTAAGAAATATGTAAAATTTAAAAAATTTGTAAAATTTAAGAAATTTGTTAAATTTAAGAAATTTGCATAATTTAATAAATTTGAAACATTTAAGAAATTTGTAGAATTTAAGAAATTTGTAAAATTTAAGAAATTTGTAAAATTTAAGAAATTTGCAAAATTTAAAAAATTTGTAAAATTTAAGAAATTTGCAATATTTAAGAAATTCTGCAAAAATTAATAAATTTGCAAAATTAAGAAATTTGCAAAATTTAAGAAATTTGCAAAATTTAAGAAATTTGCATAGTTTAATAAATTTGCAACATTTAAGAAATTTGTAAAATTTAAGAAATTTGTAAAATTTAAGAAATATGTAAAATTTGCAAAATTTGCAAAATTTAAGAAATTTGCAAAATTTAAGAAATTTGCAAAATTTAAGAAATTTGCAAAATTTAAGAAATTTGCAAAATTTAAGAAATTTGCAAAATTTAAGAAATTTGCAAAATTTAAGAAATTTGCAAAATTTAAGAAATTTGAAAAATTTAAGAAATTTGCAAAATTTAAGATATTTGCAAAATTTAAGAAATTTGTAAAATTTAACAAATTTGAAGAGTTGAGAATTTTAAAGTTGAGAAGTAAAAATGGGAAAAATTTAAATCTATGTAAAATTTAAGAAATTGGTAAAATTTAGGAAATTTAAAATTTAAGAAATTGGTAAAATGTAAGAAATTTGAAAATTTTGAACTCATGCAAAATTTAAAAATTTTAAGAAATATGTAAAATTTAAAAAAATTGGAAAATTTTGAAGTATTAGAAAATTTAAGAAATTTGCAAAATTTGCAAAATTTGCAAAATTTAAGAAATTTGCAAAATTTAAGAAATTTGCAAAATTTAAGAAATTTGCAAAATTTAAGAAATTTGCAAAATTTAAGAAATTTGCAAAATTTAAGAAATTTGCAAAATTTAAGAAATTTGCAAAATTTAAGAAATTTGCAAAATTTAAGAAATTTGCAAAATTTAAGAAATTTGCAAAATTTGCAAAATTTAAGAAATTTGCAAAATTTAAGAAATTTAAGAAATTTGCAAAATTTAAGAAATTTGGGAAATTTAATAAATTTGCAACATTTAAGAAATTTGCAAAATTTGCAAAATTTAAGAAATTTGCAAAATTTGCAAAATTTAAGAAATTTGCAAAATTTAAGAAATTTGCAAAATTTAAGAAATTTGCAAAATTTAAGAAATTTGCAAAATTTGCAAAATTTAAGAAAGTTGCAAAATTTAAGAAATTTGCGAAATTTAATAAATGTGCAACATTTAAGAGATTTGCAAAGTTTAATAAATTTGCAACATTTAAGAAATTTGTAGAATTTAAGAAATTTGTAAAATTTAAGAAATTGCAAAATTCAAGAATTTTGTAAAATTTAAGAAATTTGCAAAATTTAAGAAATTTGCAAAATTTAAGAAATTTGCAAAATTTAAGAAATTTGCAAAATTTAAGAAATTTGCAAAATTTAAAAAATTTGCAAAATTTAAAAAATTTCCAAAATTTAAGAAATTTGCAAAATTTAAGAAATTTAAGAAATTTGCAAAATTTAAGAAATTTGCGAAATTTAATAAATTTGCAACATTTAAGAAATTTGCATTGTTTAATAAATTTGCAACATTTAAGAAATTTGTAGAATTTAAGAAATTTGTAAAATTTAAGAAATGTGTAAAATTTAAGAAATTGCAAAATTCAAGAATTTTGAAAAATTTAAGAAATTTGAAAAATTTAAGAAATTTGCAAAATTTAAGAAATTTGCAACATTTAAGAAATTTGCAAAATTTATGAAATTTGCAAAATTTATGTAATTTGCAAAATTTAAGAAATTTGCAAAATTTAAGAAATTTGCTAAATTTAAGAAATTTGTAAAATTTGCAAAATTTAAGAAATTTGCAAAATTTAAGAAATTTGCGAAATTTAAGAAATTTGCAACATTTAAGAAATTTGCATTGTTTAATAAATTTGCAACATTTAAGAAATTTGTAGAATTTAAGAAATTTGTAAAATTTAAGAAATATGTAAAATTTAAAAAATTTGTTAAATTTAAAAAATTTGTAAAATTTAAGAAATGTGTAAAATTTAAGAAATTGCAAAATTCAAGAATTTTGAAAAATTTAAGAAATTTGTAAAATTTAAGAAATTTGAAGAGTTGAGAATTTTAAAGTTGAGAAGTAAAAATGGGAAAAATTTAAATCTATGTAAAATTTAATAAATTGGTAAAATTTAGGAAATTTAAAATTTAAGAAATTGGTAAAATGTAAGAAATTTGAAAATTTTGAACTCATGCAAAATTTAAAAATTTTAAGAAATATGTAAAATTTAAGATATGTGTAAAATTTAAGAAATTGGAAAATTTTGAACTATTAGAAAATTTAAGAAATTTGCGATATTCAAGAAAATTGCAAAATTCAAGAATTTTGTAAAATTTAAGAAATATGTAAAATTTCAAAAATTTGTAAAATTTAAGAAATTTGTTAAATTTAAAAAATTTGTAAAATTTATGAAATTTGCAAAATTTAAGAAATTTGCAAAATTTAAGAAATTTGCAAAATTTAAGAAATTTGCAAAATTTAAGAAATTTGCAAAATTTAATAAATTTGCAAAATTTAAGAAATTTGCAACATTTAAGAAATTAGCAAAATTTAAGAAATTTGCAAAATTTAAGAAATTTGCAAAATTTAAAATATTTGCAAAATTTAAGAAATTTGTAAAATTTAAGAAATTTGAAGAGTTGAGAATTTTAAAGTTGAGAAGTAAAAATGGGAAAAATTTAAATCTATGTAAAATTTAAGAAAATGGTAAAATTTAGGAAATTTAAAATTAAAGAAATTGGTAAAATGTAAGAAATTTAACAATTTTGAACTCATGCAAAATTTAAAAATTTTAAGAAATTTGTAAAATTTAAGAAATGTGTAAAATTTAAGAAAATGGAAAATTTTGAACTATTGGAAAATTTAAGAAATTTGCGATATTCAAGAAATTTGCAAAATTCAAGAATTTTGCAAAATTTAAGAATTTTGCAAAATTTAAGAAATTTGCAAAATTTAAGAAATTTGCAAAATTTGCAAAATTTAAGAAATTTGCAAAATTTGCAAAATTTAAGAAATTTAAGAAATTTAAGAAATTTGCGAAATTTAATAAATGTGCAACATTTGAGAGATTTGCATAGTTTAATAAATTTGCAACATTTAAGAAATTTGTAGAATTTAAGAAATTTGTAAAATTTAAGAAATTGCAAAATTCTAGAATTTTGTAAAATTTAAGAAATTTGCAAAATTTAAGAAATTTGCAAAATTTAAGAAATTTGCAACATTTAAGAAATTTGCAAAATTTATGAAATTTGCACAATTTATGAAATATGCAAAATTTAAGAAAATTGCAAAATTTAAGAAATTTCCAAAATTTAAGAAATTTGCAAAATTTAAGAAATTTGCAAAATTTAAGAAATTTGCAATATTTAAGAAATTTGCAAATTTTAAGAAATTTGAAAAATTTAATAAATTCTGCAAAATTTAATAAATTTGCTAAATTCAAGAAATTTGCAAAATTAAGAAATTTGTAAAATTTAAGAAATATGTAAAATTTAAAAAATTTGTTAAATTTAAAAAATTTGTAAAATTTAAGAAATGTGTAAAATTTAAGAAATTGCAAAATTCAAGAATTTTGAAAAATTTCAGAAATTTGTAAAATTTAAGAAATTTGAAGAGTTGAGAATTTTAAAGTTGAGAAGTAAAAATGGGAAAAATTTAAATCTATGTAAAATTTAATAAATTGGTAAAATTTAGGAAATTTAAAATTTAAGAAATTGGTAAAATGTAAGAAATTTGAAAATTTTGAACTCATGCAAAATTTAAAAATTTTAAGAAATATGTAAAATTTAAGAAATGTGTAAAATTTAAGAAATTGGAAAATTTTGAACTATTAGAAAATTTAAGAAATTTGCGATATTCAAGAAAATTGCAAAATTCAAGAATTTTGTAAAATTTAAGAAATATGTAAAATTTCAAAAATTTGTAAAATTTAAGAAATTTGTTAAATTTAAAAAATTTGTAAAATTTATGAAATTTGCAAAATTTAAGAAATTTGCAAAATTTGCAAAATTTGCAAAATTTAAGAAATTTGCAAAATTTAAGAAATTTGCAAAATTTAAGAAATTTGCAACATTTAAGAAATTAGCAAAATTTAAGAAATTTGCAAAATTTAAGAAATTTGCAAAATTTAAAATATTTGCAAAATTTAAGAAATTTGTAAAATTTAAGAAATTTGTAGAGTTGAGAATTTTAAAGTTGAGAAGTAAAAATGGGAAAAATTTAAATCTATGTAAAATTTAAGAAAATGGTAAAATTTAGGAAATTTAAAATTAAAGAAATTGGTAAAATGTAAGAAATTTAACAATTTTGAACTCATGCAAAATTTAAAAATTTTAAGAAATTTGTAAAATTTAAGAAATGTGTAAAATTTAAGAAAATGGAAAATTTTGAACTATTGGAAAATTTAAGAAATTTGCGATATTCAAGAAATTTGCAAAATTCAAGAATTTTGCAAAATTTAAGAATTTTGCAAAATTTAAGAAATTTGCAAAATTTAAGAAATTTGCAAAATTTGCAAAATTTAAGAAATTTGCAAAATTTGCAAAATTTAAGAAATTTAAGAAATTTGCGAAATTTAATAAATGTGCAACATTTGAGAGATTTGCATAGTTTAATAAATTTGCAACATTTAAGAAATTTGTAGAATTTAAGAAATTTGTAAAATTTAAGAAATTGCAAAATTCAAGAATTTTGTAAAATTTAAGAAATTTGCAAAATTTAAGAAATTTGCAACATTTAAGAAATTTGCAAAATTTATGAAATTTGCACAATTTATGAAATATGCAAAATTTAAGAAAATTGCAAAATTTAAGAAATTTGTAAAATTTGCAAAATTTGCAAAATTTGCAAAATTTGCAAAATTTGCAAAATTTAAGAAATTTAAGAAATTTGCAAAATTTAAGAAATTTGCAAAATTTAAGAAATTTGTAAAATTTAAGAAATTTGTAAAATTTAAGAAATTTGTAAAATTTAAGAAATATGCAAAATTTAAGAAATTTGCAAAATTTAAGAAATTTGCAAAATTTAAGAAATTTGCAAAATTTAAGAAATTTGCAAAATTTAAGAAATTTGCAAAATTTAAAAAATTTCCAAAATTTAAGAAATTTGCAAAATTTAAGAAATTTGCAAAATTTAAGAAATTTGCAATATTTAAGAAATTTGCAAATTTTAAGAAATTTGAAAAATTTAATAAATTCTGCAAAATTTAATAAATTTGCTAAATTCAAGAAATTTGCAAAATTAAGAAATTTGTAAAATTTAAGAAATTTGTAAAATTTAAGAAATTTGTAAAATTTAAGAAATTTGTAAAATTTAAGAAATTTGTAAAATTTAAGAAATTTGTAGAATTTAAGAAATTTGTAAAATTTAAGAAATATGTAAAATTTAAAAAATTTGTAAAATTTAAGAAATTTGTTAAATTTAAGAAATTTGTAAAATTTAAGAAATTTGAAGAGTTGAGAATTTTAAAGTTGAGAAGTAAAAATGGGAAAAATTTAAATCTATGTAAAATTTAAGAAATTGGTAAAATTTAGGAAATTTAAAATTTAAGAAATGGGTAAAATGTAAGAAATTAGGAAATTTTGAACTCATGCAAAATTTAAAAATTTTAAGAAATTTGTAAAATTTAAGAAATGTGTAAAATTTAAGAAATTGGAAAATTTTGAACTATTGGAAAATTTAAGAAATTTGCAAAATTCAAGAAATTTGCAAAATTAAGAAATTTGCAAAATTTAAGAAATTTGCGAAATTCAAGAAATTTGCGAAATTCAAGAAATTTGCAAAATTCAAGAAATTTGTAAAATTCAAGAAATTTAAGAAATTTGCAAAATTTAAGAAATTTGCGAAATTTAAGAAATTTGCAACATTTAAGAAATTTGCATTGTTTAATAAATTTGCAACATTTAAGAAATTTGTAGAATTTAAGAAATTTGTAAAATTTAAGAAATATGTAAAATTTAAAAAATTTGTTAAATTTAAAAAATTTGTAAAATTTAAGAAATGTGTAAAATTTAAGAAATTGCAAAATTCAAGAATTTTGAAAAATTTAAGAAATTTGTAAAATTTAAGAAATTTGAAGAGTTGAGAATTTTAAAGTTGAGAAGTAAAAATGGGAAAAATTTAAATCTATGTAAAATTTAAGAAATTTGTAAAATTTAAGAAATTTGTAAAATTTAAGAAATATGCAAAATTTAAGAAATATGCAAAATTTAAGAAAATTGCAAAATTTAAGAAATTTGTAAAATTTAAGAAATTTGCAAAATTTAAGAAATTTGCTAAATTTAAGAAATTTGTAAAATTTGCAAAATTTAAGAAATTTGCAAAATTTAAGAAATTTGCAAAATTTAAGAAATTTGCAAAATTTAAGAAATTTGCAAAATTTAAGAAATTTGCAAAATTTAAGAAATTTGCAAAATTTAAGAAATTTGCAAAATTTAAGAAATTTGCAAAATTTAAGAAATTTGCAAAATTTAAGAAATTTGCAAAATTTAAGAAATTTGCAAAATTTGCAAAATTTAAGAAATTTGCAAAATTTGCAAAATTTAAGAAATTTGCAAAATTTGCAAAATTTAAGAAATTTGCAAAATTTAAGAAATTTAAGAAATTTGCAAAATTTAAGAAATTTGCGAAATTTAATAAATTTGCAACATTTAAGAAATTTGCAAAATTTGCAAAATTTAAGAAATTTGCAAAATTTGCAAAATTTAAGAAATTTGCAAAATTTAAGAAATTTGCAAAATTTAAGAAATTTGCAAAATTTAAGAAATTTGCAAAATTTAAGAAATTTGCAAAATTTAAGAAATTTGCAAAATTTGCAAAATTTAAGAAATTTGCAAAATTTAAGAAATTTGCGAAATTTAATAAATGTGCAACATTTAAGAGATTTGCATAGTTTAATAAATTTGCAACATTTAAGAAATTTGTAGAATTTAAGAAATTTGTAAAATTTAAGAAATTGCAAAATTCAAGAATTTTGTAAAATTTAAGAAATTTGCAAAATTTAAGAAATTTGCAAAATTTAAGAAATTTGCAAAATTTAAGAAATTTGCAACAGTTAAGAAATTTGCAAAATTTATGAAATTTGCACAATTTATGAAATATGCAAAATTTAAGAAAATTGCAAAATTTAAGAAATTTGTAAAATTTAAGAAATTTGTAAAATTTGCAAAATTTGCAAAATTTGCAAAATTTGCAAAATTTAAGAAATTTAAGAAATTTGCAAAATTTAAGAAATTTGCAAAATTTAAGAAATTTGCAAAATTTAAGAAATTTGCAAAATTTAAGAAATTTGCAAAATTTAAGAAATTTGCAAAATTTAAGAAATTTGCAAAATTTAAGAAATTTGCAAAATTTAAGAAATTTGCAAAATTTAAGAAATTTGCAAAATTTAAGAAATTTGCAAAATTTAAGAAATTTGCAAAATTTAAGAAATTTGCAAAATTTAAGAAATTTGCAAAATTTAAGAAATTTGCAAAATTTAAGAAATTTGCAAAATTTAAGAAATTTGCAAAATTTAAGAAATTTGCAAAATTTAAGAAATTTGCAAAATTTAAGAAATTTGCAAAATTTAAGAAATTTGCAAAATTTAAGAAATTTGCAAAATTTGCAAAATTTAAGAAATTTGCAAAATTTGCAAAATTTAAGAAATTTGCAAAATTTGCAAAATTTAAGAAATTTGCAAAATTTAAGAAATTTAAGAAATTTGCAAAATTTAAGAAATTTGCGAAATTTAATAAATTTGCAACATTTAAGAAATTTGCAAAATTTGCAAAATTTAAGAAATTTGCAAAATTTGCAAAATTTAAGAAATTTGCAAAATTTAAGAAATTTGCAAAATTTAAGAAATTTGCAAAATTTAAGAAATTTGCAAAATTTGCAAAATTTAAGAAATTTGCAAAATTTAAGAAATTTGCGAAATTTAATAAATGTGCAACATTTAAGAGATTTGCATAGTTTAATAAATTTGCAACATTTAAGAAATTTGTAGAATTTAAGAAATTTGTAAAATTTAAGAAATTGCAAAATTCAAGAATTTTGTAAAATTTAAGAAATTTGCAAAATTTAAGAAATTTGCAAAATTTAAGAAATTTGCAAAATTTAAGAAATTTGCAACAGTTAAGAAATTTGCAAAATTTATGAAATTTGCACAATTTATGAAATATGCAAAATTTAAGAAAATTGCAAAATTTAAGAAATTTGTAAAATTTAAGAAATTTGCAAAATTTAAGAAATTTGCACAATTTAAGAAATTTGCAAAATTTAAGAAATTTGTAAAATTTAAGAAATTTGCAAAATTTAAGAAATTTGCAAAATTTAAGAAATTTGCAAAATTTGCAAAATTTAAGAAATTTGCAAAATTTGCAAAATTTAAGAAATTTGCAAAATTTAAGAAATTTGCAAAATTTAAGAAATTTGCAAAATGTAAGAAATTTGCAAAATTTAAGAAATTTGCAAAATTTAAGAAATTTGCAAGATTTAAGAAATTTGCGAAATTTAATAAATTTGCAACATTTAAGAAATTTGCATAGTTTAATAAATTTGCAACATTTAAGAAATTTGCAAGATTTAAGAAATTTGCGAAATTTAATAAATTTGCAACATTTAAGAAATTTGCATAGTTTAATAAATTTGCAACATTTAAGAAATTTGCAAAATTTAGGAAATTGGCAAAATTTAAGAAACTTGCAAAATTTAAGAAATTTGCAAAATTTAAGAATTTTGAAAAATTTACGAAATTTGAAAAATTTACGAAATTAGCAACATTTATGAAATTTGCACAATTTATGAAATATTGCATAAATTACTAAATTTGCATAATTTAATAAATTTGAAACATTTAAGAAATTTGCAAAATTTAAGAAATTTGCAAAATTTAAGAAATTTGCAAAATTTAAGAAATTTGCAAAATTTAAGAAATTTGCAAAATTTAAGAAATTTGCAAAATTTAAGAAATTTGCAAAATTTAAGAAATTTGCAAAATTTAAGAAATTTGCAAAATTTAAGAAATTTGCAAAATTTAAGAAATTTGCAAAATTTAAGAAATTTGCAAAATTTAAGAAATTTGCAAAATTTAAGAAATTTGCAAAATTTAAGAAATTTGCAAAATTTAAGAAATTTGCAAAATTTAAGAAATTTGCAAAATTTAAGAAATTTGCAAAATTTAAGAAATTTGCTAAATTTAAAAATTTTAAGAAATTTGAAAAATTTAATAAATTCTGCAAAATTTAAGAAATTTGCAAAATTCAAGAAATTTGCAAAATTCAAGAAATTTGCAAAATTAAGAAATTTGCAAAATTTAAGAAATTTGCGCAATTTAATAAATTTGCAACATTTAAGAAATTTGTATAGTTTAATAAATTTGCACCATTTAAGAAATTTGTAGAATTTAAGAAATTAGTAAAATTTAAGAAATATGTAAAATTTAAAAAATTTGTAAAATTTAAGAAATTTGTTAAATTTAAGAAATTTGCATAATTTAATAAATTTGAAACATTTAAGAAATTTGTAGAATTTAAGAAATTTGTAAAATTTAAGAAATTTGTAAAATTTAAGAAATTTGCAAAATTTAAAAAATTTGTAAAATTTAAGAAATTTACAATATTTAAGAAATTCTGCAAAAATTAATAAATTTGCAAAATTAAGAAATTTGCAAAATTTAAGAATTTTGCAAAATTTAAGAAATTTGCATAGTTTAATAAATTTGCAACATTTAAGAAATTTGTAAAATTTAAGAAATTTGTAAAATTTAAGAAATATGTAAAATTTGCAAAATTTGCAAAATTTAAGAAATTTGCAAAATTTAAGAAATTTGCAAAATTTAAGAAATTTGCAAAATTTAAGAAATTTGCAAAATTTAAGAAATTTGCAAAATTTAAGAAATTTGCAAAATTTAAGAAATTTGCAAAATTTAAAATATTTGCAAAATTTAAGAAATTTGTAAAATTTAAGAAATTTGTAGAGTTGAGAATTTTAAAGTTGAGAAGTAAAAATGGGAAAAATTTAAATCTATGTAAAATTTAAGAAAATGGTAAAATTTAGGAAATTTAAAATTAAAGAAATTGGTAAAATGTAAGAAATTTAACAATTTTGAACTCATGCAAAATTTAAAAATTTTAAGAAATTTGTAAAATTTAAGAAATGTGTAAAATTTAAGAAAATGGAAAATTTTGAACTATTGGAAAATTTAAGAAATTTGCGATATTCAAGAAATTTGCAAAATTCAAGAATTTTGCAAAATTTAAGAATTTTGCAAAATTTAAGAAATTTGCAAAATTTAAGAAATTTGCAAAATTTGCAAAATTTAAGAAATTTGCAAAATTTGCAAAATTTAAGAAATTTAAGAAATTTGCGAAATTTAATAAATGTGCAACATTTGAGAGATTTGCATAGTTTAATAAATTTGCAACATTTAAGAAATTTGTAGAATTTAAGAAATTTGTAAAATTTAAGAAATTGCAAAATTCAAGAATTTTGTAAAATTTAAGAAATTTGCAAAATTTAAGAAATTTGCAACATTTAAGAAATTTGCAAAATTTATGAAATTTGCACAATTTATGAAATATGCAAAATTTAAGAAAATTGCAAAATTTAAGAAATTTGTAAAATTTGCAAAATTTGCAAAATTTGCAAAATTTGCAAAATTTGCAAAATTTAAGAAATTTAAGAAATTTGCAAAATTTAAGAAATTTGCAAAATTTAAGAAATTTGTAAAATTTAAGAAATTTGTAAAATTTAAGAAATTTGTAAAATTTAAGAAATATGCAAAATTTAAGAAATTTGCAAAATTTAAGAAATTTGCAAAATTTAAGAAATTTGCAAAATTTAAGAAATTTGCAAAATTTAAGAAATTTGCAAAATTTAAAAAATTTCCAAAATTTAAGAAATTTGCAAAATTTAAGAAATTTGCAAAATTTAAGAAATTTGCAATATTTAAGAAATTTGCAAATTTTAAGAAATTTGAAAAATTTAATAAATTCTGCAAAATTTAATAAATTTGCTAAATTCAAGAAATTTGCAAAATTAAGAAATTTGTAAAATTTAAGAAATTTGTAAAATTTAAGAAATTTGTAAAATTTAAGAAATTTGTAAAATTTAAGAAATTTGTAAAATTTAAGAAATTTGTAGAATTTAAGAAATTTGTAAAATTTAAGAAATATGTAAAATTTAAAAAATTTGTAAAATTTAAGAAATTTGTTAAATTTAAGAAATTTGTAAAATTTAAGAAATTTGAAGAGTTGAGAATTTTAAAGTTGAGAAGTAAAAATGGGAAAAATTTAAATCTATGTAAAATTTAAGAAATTGGTAAAATTTAGGAAATTTAAAATTTAAGAAATGGGTAAAATGTAAGAAATTAGGAAATTTTGAACTCATGCAAAATTTAAAAATTTTAAGAAATTTGTAAAATTTAAGAAATGTGTAAAATTTAAGAAATTGGAAAATTTTGAACTATTGGAAAATTTAAGAAATTTGCAAAATTCAAGAAATTTGCAAAATTAAGAAATTTGCAAAATTTAAGAAATTTGCGAAATTCAAGAAATTTGCGAAATTCAAGAAATTTGCAAAATTCAAGAAATTTGTAAAATTCAAGAAATTTAAGAAATTTGCAAAATTTAAGAAATTTGCGAAATTTAAGAAATTTGCAACATTTAAGAAATTTGCATTGTTTAATAAATTTGCAACATTTAAGATATTTGTAGAATTTAAGAAATTTGTAAAATTTAAGAAATATGTAAAATTTAAAAAATTTGTTAAATTTAAAAAATTTGTAAAATTTAAGAAATGTGTAAAATTTAAGAAATTGCAAAATTCAAGAATTTTGAAAAATTTAAGAAATTTGTAAAATTTAAGAAATTTGAAGAGTTGAGAATTTTAAAGTTGAGAAGTAAAAATGGGAAAAATTTAAATCTATGTAAAATTTAAGAAATTTGTAAAATTTAAGAAATTTGTAAAATTTAAGAAATTTGTAAAATTTAAGAAATATGCAAAATTTAAGAAATATGCAAAATTTAAGAAAATTGCAAAATTTAAGAAATTTGTAAAATTTAAGAAATTTGCAAAATTTAAGAAATTTGCTAAATTTAAGAAATTTGTAAAATTTGCAAAATTTAAGAAATTTGCAAAATTTAAGAAATTTGCAAAATTTAAGAAATTTGCAAAATTTAAGAAATTTGCAAAATTTAAGAAATTTGCAAAATTTAAGAAATTTGCAAAATTTAAGAAATTTGCAAAATTTAAGAAATTTGCAAAATTTAAGAAATTTGCAAAATTTGCAAAATTTAAGAAATTTGCAAAATTTGCAAAATTTAAGAAATTTGCAAAATTTGCAAAATTTAAGAAATTTGCAAAATTTAAGAAATTTAAGAAATTTGCAAAATTTAAGAAATTTGCGAAATTTAATAAATTTGCAACATTTAAGAAATTTGCAAAATTTGCAAAATTTAAGAAATTTGCAAAATTTGCAAAATTTAAGAAATTTGCAAAATTTAAGAAATTTGCAAAATTTAAGAAATTTGCAAAATTTAAGAAATTTGCAAAATTTGCAAAATTTAAGAAATTTGCAAAATTTAAGAAATTTGCGAAATTTAATAAATGTGCAACATTTAAGAGATTTGCATAGTTTAATAAATTTGCAACATTTAAGAAATTTGTAGAATTTAAGAAATTTGTAAAATTTAAGAAATTGCAAAATTCAAGAATTTTGTAAAATTTAAGAAATTTGCAAAATTTAAGAAATTTGCAAAATTTAAGAAATTTGCAAAATTTAAGAAATTTGCAACAGTTAAGAAATTTGCAAAATTTATGAAATTTGCACAATTTATGAAATATGCAAAATTTAAGAAAATTGCAAAATTTAAGAAATTTGTAAAATTTAAGAAATTTGTAAAATTTGCAAAATTTGCAAAATTTGCAAAATTTGCAAAATTTAAGAAATTTAAGAAATTTGCAAAATTTAAGAAATTTGCAAAATTTAAGAAATTTGCAAAATTTAAGAAATTTGCAAAATTTAAGAAATTTGCAAAATTTAAGAAATTTGCAAAATTTAAGAAATTTGCAAAATTTAAGAAATTTGCAAAATTTAAGAAATTTGCAAAATTTAAGAAATTTGCAAAATTTAAGAAATTTGCAAAATTTAAGAAATTTGCAAAATTTAAGAAATTTGCAAAATTTAAGAAATTTGCAAAATTTGCAATATTTAAGAAATTTGCAATATTTAAGAAATTTGCAAAATTTAAGAAATTTGCAAAATTTAAGAAATTTGCAAAATTTAAGAAATTTGCAAAATTTAAGAAATTTGCAAAATTTAAGAAATTTGCAAAATTTAAGAAATTTGCAAAATTTAAGAAATTTGCAAAATTTAAGAAATTTGCAAAATTTAAGAAATTTGCAAAATTTAAGAAATTTGCAAAATTTAAGAAATTTGCAAAATTTAAGAAATTTGCAAAATTTAAGAAATTTGCAAAATTTATGAAATTTGCACAATTTAAGAAATTTGCAAAATTTAAGAAATTTGTAAAATTTAAGAAATTTGCAAAATTTAAGAAATTTGCAAAATTTAAGAAATTTGCAAAATTTGCAAAATTTAAGAAATTTGCAAAATTTGCAAAATTTAAGAAATTTGCAAAATTTAAGAAATTTGCAAAATTTAAGAAATTTGCAAAATGTAAGAAATTTGCAAAATTTAAGAAATTTGCAAAATTTAAGAAATTTGCAAAATTTAAGAAATTTAAGAAATTTGCAAAATTTGCAAAATTTAAGAAATTTAAGAAATTTGCAAAATTTGCAAAATTTAAGAAATTTGCAAAATTTGCAAAATTTAAGAAATTTGCAAAATTTAAGAAATTTGCGAAATTTAATAAATGTGCAACATTTAAGAGATTTGCATAGTTTAATAAATTTGCAACATTTAAGAAATTTGTAGAATTTAAGAAATTTGTAAAATTTAAGAAATTGCAAAATTCAAGAAATTTGCAAAATTTAAGAAATTTGCAAAATTTAAGAAATTTGCAAAATTTAAGAAATTTGCAAAATTTAAGAAATTTGCAAAATTTATGAAATTTGCACAATTTAAGAAATTTGCAAAATTTAAGAAATTTGTAAAATTTAAGAAATTTGCAAAATTTAAGAAATTTGCAAAATTTAAGAAATTTGCAAAATTTAAGAAATTTAAGAAATTTGCAAAATTTAAGAAATTTGCAAAATTTAAGAAATTTGCAAAATGTAAGAAATTTGCAAAATTTAAGAAATTTGCAAAATTTAAGAAATTTGCAAAATTTAAGAAATTTGCAAAATTTAAGAAATTTGCAAAATTTAAGAAATTTGCAAAATTTAAGAAATTTGCAAAATTTAAGAAATTTGCAAAATTTAAGAAATTTGCAAACTTTAAGAAATTTGCAAAATTTAAAAAATTTCCAAAATTTAAAAAATTTCCAAAATTTAAGAAATTTCCAAAATTTAAGAAATTTGCAAAATTTAAGAAATTTGCAATATTTAAGAAATTTGCAATATTTAAGAAATTCTGCAAAAATTAATAAATTTGCAAAATTAAGAAATTTGCAGAATTTAAGAAATTTGCAAAATTTAAGAAATTTGCATAGTTTAATAAATTTGCAACATTTAAGAAATTTGTAAAATTTAAGAAATTTGTAAAATTTAAGAAATATGTAAAATTTGCAAAATTTGCAAAATTTAAGAAATTTGCAAAATTTAAGAAATTTGCAAAATTTAAGAAATTTGCAAAATTTAAGAAATTTGCAAAATTTAAGAAATTTGCAAAATTTAAGAAATTTGAAAAATTTAAGAAATTTGCAAAATTTAAGATATTTGCAAAATTTAAGAAATTTGTAAAATTTAACAAATTTGAAGAGTTGAGAATTTTAAAGTTGAGAAGTAAAAATGGGAAAAATTTAAATCTATGTAAAATTTAAGAAATTGGTAAAATTTAGGAAATTTAAAATTTAAGAAATTGGTAAAATGTAAGAAATTTGAAAATTTTGAACTCATGCAAAATTTAAAAATTTTAAGAAATATGTAAAATTTAAAAAAATTGGAAAATTTTAAACTATTAGAAAATTTAAGAAATTTAAGAAATTTGCAAAATTTGCAAAATTTAAGAAATTTGCAAAATTTAAGAAATTTGCAAAATTTGCAAAATTTAAGAAATTTGCAAAATTTAAGAAATTTAATAAATTTGCATAATTTAAGAAATTTGCGAAATTTAATAAATTTGCAACATTTAAGAAATTTGCAAAATTTGCAAAATTTAAGAAATTTGCAAAATTTGCAAAATTTAAGAAATTTGCAAAATTTAAGAAATTTGCAAAATTTAAGAAATTTGCAAAATTTAAGAAATTTGCAAAATTTAAGAAATTTGCAAAATTTAAGAAATTTGCAAAATTTGCAAAATTTAAGAAATTTGCAAAATTTAAGAAATTTGCGAAATTTAATAAATGTGCAACATTTAAGAGATTTGCATAGTTTAATAAATTTGCAACATTTAAGAAATTTGCAAAATTTAAGAAATTTGCAAAATTTAAGAAATTTGCAAAATTTAAGAAATTTGCAAAATTTAAGAAATTTGCAAAATTTAAGAAATTTGCAAAATTTGCAAAATTTGCAAAATTTGCAAAATTTAAGAAATTTGCAAAATTTAAGAAATTTGCAAAATTTAAGAAATTTGCAAAATTTAAGAAATTTGCAAAATTTAAGAAATTTGCAAAATTTAAGAAATTTGCAAAATTTGCAAAATTTGCAAAATTTAAGAAATTTGCAAAATTTAAGAAATTTGCAAAATTTAAGAAATTTGCAAAATTTAAGAAATTTGCAAAATTTATGAAATTTGCAAAATTTAAGAAATTTGCAAAATTTAAGAAATTTGCAAAATTTAAGAAATTTGCAAAATTTAAGAAATTTGCAAAATTTAAGAAATTTGCAAAATTTAAGAAATTTGCAAAATTTAAGAAATTTGCAAAATTTAAGAAATTTGCAAAATTTAAGAAATTTGCAAAATTTAAAAAATTTGCAAAATTTAAAAAATTTCCAAAATTTAAGAAATTTGCAAAATTTAAGAAATTTAAGAAATTTGCAAAATTTAAGAAATTTGCGAAATTTAATAAATTTGCAACATTTAAGAAATTTGCATTGTTTAATAAATTTGCAACATTTAAGAAATTTGTAGAATTTAAGAAATTTGTAAAATTTAAGAAATATGTAAAATTTAAAAAATTTGTAAAATTTAAGAAATTTGTTAAATTTAAAAAATTTGTAAAATTTAAGAAATGTGTAAAATTTAAGAAATTGCAAAATTCAAGAATTTTGAAAAATTTAAGAAATTTGAAAAATTTAAGAAATTTGCAAAATTTAAGAAATTTGCAACATTTAAGAAATTTGCAAAATTTATGAAATTTGCAAAATTTATGAAATTTGCAAAATTTATGAAATTTGCAAAATTTATGAAATTTGCAAAATTTATGTAATTTGCAAAATTTAAGAAATTTGCAAAATTTAAAAAATTTGCTAAATTTAAGAAATTTGTAAAATTTGCAAAATTTAAGAAATTTGCAAAATTTAAGAAATTTGCGAAATTTGCAAAATTTAAGAAATTTGCGAAATTTAAGAAATTTGTAAAATTTAAGAAATATGTAAAATTTAAAAAATTTGTTAAATTTAAAAAATTTGTAAAATTTAAGAAATGTGTAAAATTTAAGAAATTGCAAAATTCAAGAATTTTGAAAAATTTAAGAAATTTGTAAAATTTAAGAAATTTGAAGAGTTGAGAATTTTAAAGTTGAGAAGTAAAAATGGGAAAAATTTAAATCTATGTAAAATTTAATAAATTGGTAAAATTTAGGAAATTTAAAATTTAAGAAATTGGTAAAATGTAAGAAATTTGAAAATTTTGAACTCATGCAAAATTTAAAAATTTTAAGAAATATGTAAAATTTAAGATATGTGTAAAATTTAAGAAATTGGAAAATTTTGAACTATTAGAAAATTTAAGAAATTTGCGATATTCAAGAAAATTGCAAAATTCAAGAATTTTGTAAAATTTAAGAAATATGTAAAATTTCAAAAATTTGTAAAATTTAAGAAATTTGTTAAATTTAAAAAATTTGTAAAATTTATGAAATTTGCAAAATTTAAGAAATTTGCAAAATTTAAGAAATTTGCAAAATTTAAGAAATTTGCAAAATTTAAGAAATTTGCAAAATTTAATAAATTTGCAAAATTTAAGAAATTTGCAACATTTAAGAAATTAGCAAAATTTAAGAAATTTGCAAAATTTAAGAAATTTGCAAAATTTAAAATATTTGCAAAATTTAAGAAATTTGTAAAATTTAAGAAATTTGAAGAGTTGAGAATTTTAAAGTTGAGAAGTAAAAATGGGAAAAATTTAAATCTATGTAAAATTTAAGAAAATGGTAAAATTTAGGAAATTTAAAATTAAAGAAATTGGTAAAATGTAAGAAATTTAACAATTTTGAACTCATGCAAAATTTAAAAATTTTAAGAAATTTGTAAAATTTAAGAAATGTGTAAAATTTAAGAAAATGGAAAATTTTGAACTATTGGAAAATTTAAGAAATTTGCGATATTCAAGAAATTTGCAAAATTCAAGAATTTTGCAAAATTTAAGAATTTTGCAAAATTTAAGAAATTTGCAAAATTTAAGAAATTTGCAAAATTTGCAAAATTTAAGAAATTTGCAAAATTTGCAAAATTTAAGAAATTTAAGAAATTTAAGAAATTTGCGAAATTTAATAAATGTGCAACATTTGAGAGATTTGCATAGTTTAATAAATTTGCAACATTTAAGAAATTTGTAGAATTTAAGAAATTTGTAAAATTTAAGAAATTGCAAAATTCTAGAATTTTGTAAAATTTAAGAAATTTGCAAAATTTAAGAAATTTGCAAAATTTAAGAAATTTGCAAAATTTAAGAAATTTGCAACATTTAAGAAATTTGCAAAATTTATGAAATTTGCACAATTTATGAAATATGCAAAATTTAAGAAAATTGCAAAATTTAAGAAATTTCCAAAATTTAAGAAATTTGCAAAATTTAAGAAATTTGCAAAATTTAAGAAATTTGCAATATTTAAGAAATTTGCAAATTTTAAGAAATTTGAAAAATTTAATAAATTCTGCAAAATTTAATAAATTTGCTAAATTCAAGAAATTTGCAAAATTAAGAAATTTGTAAAATTTAAGAAATATGTAAAATTTAAAAAATTTGTTAAATTTAAAAAATTTGTAAAATTTAAGAAATGTGTAAAATTTAAGAAATTGCAAAATTCAAGAATTTTGAAAAATTTCAGAAATTTGTAAAATTTAAGAAATTTGAAGAGTTGAGAATTTTAAAGTTGAGAAGTAAAAATGGGAAAAATTTAAATCTATGTAAAATTTAATAAATTGGTAAAATTTAGGAAATTTAAAATTTAAGAAATTGGTAAAATGTAAGAAATTTGAAAATTTTGAACTCATGCAAAATTTAAAAATTTTAAGAAATATGTAAAATTTAAGAAATGTGTAAAATTTAAGAAATTGGAAAATTTTGAACTATTAGAAAATTTAAGAAATTTGCGATATTCAAGAAAATTGCAAAATTCAAGAATTTTGTAAAATTTAAGAAATATGTAAAATTTCAAAAATTTGTAAAATTTAAGAAATTTGTTAAATTTAAAAAATTTGTAAAATTTATGAAATTTGCAAAATTTAAGAAATTTGCAAAATTTGCAAAATTTGCAAAATTTAAGAAATTTGCAAAATTTAAGAAATTTGCAAAATTTAAGAAATTTGCAACATTTAAGAAATTAGCAAAATTTAAGAAATTTGCAAAATTTAAGAAATTTGCAAAATTTAAAATATTTGCAAAATTTAAGAAATTTGTAAAATTTAAGAAATTTGTAGAGTTGAGAATTTTAAAGTTGAGAAGTAAAAATGGGAAAAATTTAAATCTATGTAAAATTTAAGAAAATGGTAAAATTTAGGAAATTTAAAATTAAAGAAATTGGTAAAATGTAAGAAATTTAACAATTTTGAACTCATGCAAAATTTAAAAATTTTAAGAAATTTGTAAAATTTAAGAAATGTGTAAAATTTAAGAAAATGGAAAATTTTGAACTATTGGAAAATTTAAGAAATTTGCGATATTCAAGAAATTTGCAAAATTCAAGAATTTTGCAAAATTTAAGAATTTTGCAAAATTTAAGAAATTTGCAAAATTTAAGAAATTTGCAAAATTTGCAAAATTTAAGAAATTTGCAAAATTTGCAAAATTTAAGAAATTTAAGAAATTTGCGAAATTTAATAAATGTGCAACATTTGAGAGATTTGCATAGTTTAATAAATTTGCAACATTTAAGAAATTTGTAGAATTTAAGAAATTTGTAAAATTTAAGAAATTGCAAAATTCAAGAATTTTGTAAAATTTAAGAAATTTGCAAAATTTAAGAAATTTGCAACATTTAAGAAATTTGCAAAATTTATGAAATTTGCACAATTTATGAAATATGCAAAATTTAAGAAAATTGCAAAATTTAAGAAATTTGTAAAATTTGCAAAATTTGCAAAATTTGCAAAATTTGCAAAATTTGCAAAATTTAAGAAATTTAAGAAATTTGCAAAATTTAAGAAATTTGCAAAATTTAAGAAATTTGTAAAATTTAAGAAATTTGTAAAATTTAAGAAATTTGTAAAATTTAAGAAATATGCAAAATTTAAGAAATTTGCAAAATTTAAGAAATTTGCAAAATTTAAGAAATTTGCAAAATTTAAGAAATTTGCAAAATTTAAGAAATTTGCAAAATTTAAGAAATTTGCAAAATTTAAAAAATTTCCAAAATTTAAGAAATTTGCAAAATTTAAGAAATTTGCAATATTTAAGAAATTTGCAAATTTTAAGAAATTTGAAAAATTTAATAAATTCTGCAAAATTTAATAAATTTGCTAAATTCAAGAAATTTGCAAAATTAAGAAATTTGTAAAATTTAAGAAATTTGTAAAATTTAAGAAATTTGTAAAATTTAAGAAATTTGTAAAATTTAAGAAATTTGTAAAATTTAAGAAATTTGTAGAATTTAAGAAATTTGTAAAATTTAAGAAATATGTAAAATTTAAAAAATTTGTAAAATTTAAGAAATTTGTTAAATTTAAGAAATTTGTAAAATTTAAGAAATTTGAAGAGTTGAGAATTTTAAAGTTGAGAAGTAAAAATGGGAAAAATTTAAATCTATGTAAAATTTAAGAAATTGGTAAAATTTAGGAAATTTAAAATTTAAGAAATGGGTAAAATGTAAGAAATTAGGAAATTTTGAACTCATGCAAAATTTAAAAATTTTAAGAAATTTGTAAAATTTAAGAAATGTGTAAAATTTAAGAAATTGGAAAATTTTGAACTATTGGAAAATTTAAGAAATTTGCAAAATTCAAGAAATTTGCAAAATTAAGAAATTTGCAAAATTTAAGAAATTTGCGAAATTCAAGAAATTTGCGAAATTCAAGAAATTTGCAAAATTCAAGAAATTTGTAAAATTCAAGAAATTTAAGAAATTTGCAAAATTTAAGAAATTTGCGAAATTTAAGAAATTTGCAACATTTAAGAAATTTGCATTGTTTAATAAATTTGCAACATTTAAGAAATTTGTAGAATTTAAGAAATTTGTAAAATTTAAGAAATATGTAAAATTTAAAAAATTTGTTAAATTTAAAAAATTTGTAAAATTTAAGAAATGTGTAAAATTTAAGAAATTGCAAAATTCAAGAATTTTGAAAAATTTAAGAAATTTGTAAAATTTAAGAAATTTGAAGAGTTGAGAATTTTAAAGTTGAGAAGTAAAAATGGGAAAAATTTAAATCTATGTAAAATTTAAGAAATTTGTAAAATTTAAGAAATTTGTAAAATTTAAGAAATATGCAAAATTTAAGAAATATGCAAAATTTAAGAAAATTGCAAAATTTAAGAAATTTGTAAAATTTAAGAAATTTGCAAAATTTAAGAAATTTGCTAAATTTAAGAAATTTGTAAAATTTGCAAAATTTAAGAAATTTGCAAAATTTAAGAAATTTGCAAAATTTAAGAAATTTGCAAAATTTAAGAAATTTGCAAAATTTAAGAAATTTGCAAAATTTAAGAAATTTGCAAAATTTAAGAAATTTGCAAAATTTAAGAAATTTGCAAAATTTAAGAAATTTGCAAAATTTAAGAAATTTGCAAAATTTAAGAAATTTGCAAAATTTAAGAAATTTGCAAAATTTGCAAAATTTAAGAAATTTGCAAAATTTGCAAAATTTAAGAAATTTGCAAAATTTGCAAAATTTAAGAAATTTGCAAAATTTAAGAAATTTAAGAAATTTGCAAAATTTAAGAAATTTGCGAAATTTAATAAATTTGCAACATTTAAGAAATTTGCAAAATTTGCAAAATTTAAGAAATTTGCAAAATTTGCAAAATTTAAGAAATTTGCAAAATTTAAGAAATTTGCAAAATTTAAGAAATTTGCAAAATTTAAGAAATTTGCAAAATTTGCAAAATTTAAGAAATTTGCAAAATTTAAGAAATTTGCGAAATTTAATAAATGTGCAACATTTAAGAGATTTGCATAGTTTAATAAATTTGCAACATTTAAGAAATTTGTAGAATTTAAGAAATTTGTAAAATTTAAGAAATTGCAAAATTCAAGAATTTTGTAAAATTTAAGAAATTTGCAAAATTTAAGAAATTTGCAAAATTTAAGAAATTTGCAAAATTTAAGAAATTTGCAACAGTTAAGAAATTTGCAAAATTTATGAAATTTGCACAATTTATGAAATATGCAAAATTTAAGAAAATTGCAAAATTTAAGAAATTTGTAAAATTTAAGAAATTTGTAAAATTTGCAAAATTTGCAAAATTTGCAAAATTTGCAAAATTTAAGAAATTTAAGAAATTTGCAAAATTTAAGAAATTTGCAAAATTTAAGAAATTTGCAAAATTTAAGAAATTTGCAAAATTTAAGAAATTTGCAAAATTTAAGAAATTTGCAAAATTTAAGAAATTTGCAAAATTTAAGAAATTTGCAAAATTTAAGAAATTTGCAAAATTTAAGAAATTTGCAAAATTTAAGAAATTTGCAAAATTTAAGAAATTTGCAAAATTTAAGAAATTTGCAAAATTTAAGAAATTTGCAAAATTTAAGAAATTTGCAAAATTTAAGAAATTTGCAAAATTTAAGAAATTTGCAAAATTTAAGAAATTTGCAAAATTTAAGAAATTTGCAAAATTTAAGAAATTTGCAAAATTTAAGAAATTTGCAAAATTTGCAAAATTTAAGAAATTTGCAAAATTTGCAAAATTTAAGAAATTTGCAAAATTTGCAAAATTTAAGAAATTTGCAAAATTTAAGAAATTTAAGAAATTTGCAAAATTTAAGAAATTTGCGAAATTTAATAAATTTGCAACATTTAAGAAATTTGCAAAATTTGCAAAATTTAAGAAATTTGCAAAATTTGCAAAATTTAAGAAATTTGCAAAATTTAAGAAATTTGCAAAATTTAAGAAATTTGCAAAATTTAAGAAATTTGCAAAATTTGCAAAATTTAAGAAATTTGCAAAATTTAAGAAATTTGCGAAATTTAATAAATGTGCAACATTTAAGAGATTTGCATAGTTTAATAAATTTGCAACATTTAAGAAATTTGTAGAATTTAAGAAATTTGTAAAATTTAAGAAATTGCAAAATTCAAGAATTTTGTAAAATTTAAGAAATTTGCAAAATTTAAGAAATTTGCAAAATTTAAGAAATTTGCAAAATTTAAGAAATTTGCAACAGTTAAGAAATTTGCAAAATTTATGAAATTTGCACAATTTATGAAATATGCAAAATTTAAGAAAATTGCAAAATTTAAGAAATTTGTAAAATTTAAGAAATTTGTAAAATTTGCAAAATTTGCAAAATTTGCAAAATTTGCAAAATTTAAGAAATTTAAGAAATTTGCAAAATTTAAGAAATTTGCAAAATTTAAGAAATTTGCAAAATTTAAGAAATTTGCAAAATTTAAGAAATTTGCAAAATTTAAGAAATTTGCAAAATTTAAGAAATTTGCAAAATTTAAGAAATTTGCAAAATTTAAGAAATTTGCAAAATTTAAGAAATTTGCAAAATTTAAGAAATTTGCAAAATTTAAGAAATTTGCAAAATTTAAGAAATTTGCAAAATTTAAGAAATTTGCAAAATTTAAGAAATTTGCAAAATTTAAGAAATTTGCAAAATTTAAGAAATTTGCAAAATTTAAGAAATTTGCAAAATTTAAGAAATTTGCAAAATTTAAGAAATTTGCACAATTTAAGAAATTTGCAAAATTTAAGAAATTTGTAAAATTTAAGAAATTTGTAAAATTTGCAAAATTTGCAAAATTTGCAAAATTTGCAAAATTTAAGAAATTTAAGAAATTTGCAAAATTTAAGAAATTTGCAAAATTTAAGAAATTTGCAAAATTTAAGAAATTTGCAAAATTTAAGAAATTTGCAAAATTTAAGAAATTTGCAAAATTTAAGAAATTTGCAAAATTTAAGAAATTTGCAAAATTTAAGAAATTTGCAAAATTTAAGAAATTTGCAAAATTTAAGAAATTTGCAAAATTTAAGAAATTTGCAAAATTTAAGAAATTTGCAAAATTTAAGAAATTTGCAAAATTTAAGAAATTTGCAAAATTTAAGAAATTTGCAAAATTTAAGAAATTTGCAAAATTTAAGAAATTTGCAAAATTTAAGAAATTTGCAAAATTTAAGAAATTTGCAAAATTTAAGAAATTTGCAAAATTTAAGAAATTTGCACAATTTAAGAAATTTGCAAAATTTAAGAAATTTGTAAAATTTAAGAAATTTGCAAAATTTAAGAAATTTGCAAAATTTAAGAAATTTGCAAAATTTGCAAAATTTAAGAAATTTGCAAAATTTGCAAAATTTAAGAAATTTGCAAAATTTAAGAAATTTGCAAAATTTAAGAAATTTGCAAAATGTAAGAAATTTGCAAAATTTAAGAAATTTGCAAAATTTAAGAAATTTGCAAGATTTAAGAAATTTGCGAAATTTAATAAATTTGCAACATTTAAGAAATTTGCATAGTTTAATAAATTTGCAACATTTAAGAAATTTGCAAGATTTAAGAAATTTGCGAAATTTAATAAATTTGCAACATTTAAGAAATTTGCATAGTTTAATAAATTTGCAACATTTAAGAAATTTGCAAAATTTAGGAAATTGGCAAAATTTAAGAAACTTGCAAAATTTAAGAAATTTGCAAAATTTAAGAATTTTGAAAAATTTACGAAATTTGAAAAATTTACGAAATTAGCAACATTTATGAAATTTGCACAATTTATGAAATATTGCATAAATTACTAAATTTGCATAATTTAATAAATTTGAAACATTTAAGAAATTTGCAAAATTTAAGAAATTTGCAAAATTTAAGAAATTTGCAAAATTTAAGAAATTTGCAAAATTTAAGAAATTTGCAAAATTTAAGAAATTTGCAAAATTTAAGAAATTTGCAAAATTTAAGAAATTTGCAAAATTTAAGAAATTTGCAAAATTTAAGAAATTTGCAAAATTTAAGAAATTTGCAAAATTTAAGAAATTTGCAAAATTTAAGAAATTTGCAAAATTTAAGAAATTTGCAAAATTTAAGAAATTTGCAAAATTTAAGAAATTTGCTAAATTTAAAAATTTTAAGAAATTTGAAAAATTTAATAAATTCTGCAAAATTTAAGAAATTTGCAAAATTCAAGAAATTTGCAAAATTCAAGAAATTTGCAAAATTAAGAAATTTGCAAAATTTAAGAAATTTGCGCAATTTAATAAATTTGCAACATTTAAGAAATTTGTATAGTTTAATAAATTTGCACCATTTAAGAAATTTGTAGAATTTAAGAAATTAGTAAAATTTAAGAAATATGTAAAATTTAAAAAATTTGTAAAATTTAAGAAATTTGTTAAATTTAAGAAATTTGCATAATTTAATAAATTTGAAACATTTAAGAAATTTGTAGAATTTAAGAAATTTGTAAAATTTAAGAAATTTGTAAAATTTAAGAAATTTGCAAAATTTAAAAAATTTGTAAAATTTAAGAAATTTACAATATTTAAGAAATTCTGCAAAAATTAATAAATTTGCAAAATTAAGAAATTTGCAAAATTTAAGAATTTTGCAAAATTTAAGAAATTTGCATAGTTTAATAAATTTGCAACATTTAAGAAATTTGTAAAATTTAAGAAATTTGTAAAATTTAAGAAATATGTAAAATTTGCAAAATTTGCAAAATTTAAGAAATTTGCAAAATTTAAGAAATTTGCAAAATTTAAGAAATTTGCAAAATTTAAGAAATTTGCAAAATTTAAGAAATTTGCAAAATTTAAGAAATTTGAAAAATTTAAGAAATTTGCAAAATTTAAGATATTTGCAAAATTTAAGAAATTTGTAAAATTTAACAAATTTGAAGAGTTGAGAATTTTAAAGTTGAGAAGTAAAAATGGGAAAAATTTAAATCTATGTAAAATTTAAGAAATTGGTAAAATTTAGGAAATTTAAAATTTAAGAAATTGGTAAAATGTAAGAAATTTGAAAATTTTGAACTCATGCAAAATTTAAAAATTTTAAGAAATATGTAAAATTTAAAAAAATTGGAAAATTTTGAACTATTAGAAAATTTAAGAAATTTAAGAAATTTGCAAAATTTGCAAAATTTAAGAAATTTGCAAAATTTAAGAAATTTGCAAAATTTAAGAAATTTGCAAAATTTAAGAAATTTGCAAAATTTAAGAATTTTGCAAAATTTAAGAAATTTGCAAAATTTAAGAAATTTGCAAAATTTAAGAAATTTGCAAAATTTAAGAAATTTGCAAAATTTAAGAAATTTGCTAAATTTAAAAATTTTAAGAAATTTGAAAAATTTAATAAATTCTGCAAAATTTAAGAAATTTGCAAAATTCAAGAAATTTGCAAAATTCAAGAAATTTGCAAAATTAAGAAATTTGCAAAATTTAAGAAATTTGCGAAATTTAATAAATTTGCAACATTTAAGAAATTTGTATAGTTTAATAAATTTGCAACATTTAAGAAATTTGTAGAATTTAAGAAATTAGTAAAATTTAAGAAATATGTAAAATTTAAAAAATTTGTAAAATTTAAGAAATTTGTTAAATTTAAGAAATTTGCATAATTTAATAAATTTGAAACATTTAAGAAATTTGTAGAATTTAAGAAATTTGTAAAATTTAAGAAATTTGTAAAATTTAAGAAATTTGCAAAATTTAAAAAATTTGTAAAATTTAAGAAATTTGCAATATTTAAGAAATTCTGCAAAAATTAATAAATTTGCAAAATTAAGAAATTTGCAAAATTTAAGAAATTTGCAAAATTTAAGAAATTTGCATAGTTTAATAAATTTGCAACATTTAAGAAATTTGTAAAATTTAAGAAATTTGTAAAATTTAAGAAATATGTAAAATTTGCAAAATTTAAGAAATTTGCAAAATTTAAGAAATTTGCGAAATTTAAGAAATTTGCAACATTTAAGAAATTTGCATTGTTTAATAAATTTGCAACATTTAAGAAATTTGTAGAATTTAAGAAATTTGTAAAATTTAAGAAATATGTAAAATTTAAAAAATTTGTTAAATTTAAAAAATTTGTAAAATTTAAGAAATGTGTAAAATTTAAGAAATTGCAAAATTCAAGAATTTTGAAAAATTTAAGAAATTTGTAAAATTTAAGAAATTTGAAGAGTTGAGAATTTTAAAGTTGAGAAGTAAAAATGGGAAAAATTTAAATCTATGTAAAATTTAATAAATTGGTAAAATTTAGGAAATTTAAAATTTAAGAAATTGGTAAAATGTAAGAAATTTGAAAATTTTGAACTCATGCAAAATTTAAAAATTTTAAGAAATATGTAAAATTTAAGATATGTGTAAAATTTAAGAAATTGGAAAATTTTGAACTATTAGAAAATTTAAGAAATTTGCGATATTCAAGAAAATTGCAAAATTCAAGAATTTTGTAAAATTTAAGAAATATGTAAAATTTCAAAAATTTGTAAAATTTAAGAAATTTGTTAAATTTAAAAAATTTGTAAAATTTATGAAATTTGCAAAATTTAAGAAATTTGCAAAATTTAAGAAATTTGCAAAATTTGCAAAATTTGCAAAATTTAAGAAATTTGCAAAATTTAATAAATTTGCAAAATTTAAGAAATTTGCAACATTTAAGAAATTAGCAAAATTTAAGAAATTTGCAAAATTTAAGAAATTTGCAAAATTTAAAATATTTGCAAAATTTAAGAAATTTGTAAAATTTAAGAAATTTGAAGAGTTGAGAATTTTAAAGTTGAGAAGTAAAAATGGGAAAAATTTAAATCTATGTAAAATTTAAGAAAATGGTAAAATTTAGGAAATTTAAAATTAAAGAAATTGGTAAAATGTAAGAAATTTAACAATTTTGAACTCATGCAAAATTTAAAAATTTTAAGAAATTTGTAAAATTTAAGAAATGTGTAAAATTTAAGAAAATGGAAAATTTTGAACTATTGGAAAATTTAAGAAATTTGCGATATTCAAGAAATTTGCAAAATTCAAGAATTTTGCAAAATTTAAGAATTTTGCAAAATTTAAGAAATTTGCAAAATTTAAGAAATTTGCAAAATTTGCAAAATTTAAGAAATTTGCAAAATTTGCAAAATTTAAGAAATTTAAGAAATTTAAGAAATTTGCGAAATTTAATAAATGTGCAACATTTGAGAGATTTGCATAGTTTAATAAATTTGCAACATTTAAGAAATTTGTAGAATTTAAGAAATTTGTAAAATTTAAGAAATTGCAAAATTCTAGAATTTTGTAAAATTTAAGAAATTTGCAAAATTTAAGAAATTTGCAAAATTTAAGAAATTTGCAACATTTAAGAAATTTGCAAAATTTATGAAATTTGCACAATTTATGAAATATGCAAAATTTAAGAAAATTGCAAAATTTAAGAAATTTCCAAAATTTAAGAAATTTGCAAAATTTAAGAAATTTGCAAAATTTAAGAAATTTGCAATATTTAAGAAATTTGCAAATTTTAAGAAATTTGAAAAATTTAATAAATTCTGCAAAATTTAATAAATTTGCTAAATTCAAGAAATTTGCAAAATTAAGAAATTTGTAAAATTTAAGAAATATGTAAAATTTAAAAAATTTGTTAAATTTAAAAAATTTGTAAAATTTAAGAAATGTGTAAAATTTAAGAAATTGCAAAATTCAAGAATTTTGAAAAATTTCAGAAATTTGTAAAATTTAAGAAATTTGAAGAGTTGAGAATTTTAAAGTTGAGAAGTAAAAATGGGAAAAATTTAAATCTATGTAAAATTTAATAAATTGGTAAAATTTAGGAAATTTAAAATTTAAGAAATTGGTAAAATGTAAGAAATTTGAAAATTTTGAACTCATGCAAAATTTAAAAATTTTAAGAAATATGTAAAATTTAAGAAATGTGTAAAATTTAAGAAATTGGAAAATTTTGAACTATTAGAAAATTTAAGAAATTTGCGATATTCAAGAAAATTGCAAAATTCAAGAATTTTGTAAAATTTAAGAAATATGTAAAATTTCAAAAATTTGTAAAATTTAAGAAATTTGTTAAATTTAAAAAATTTGTAAAATTTATGAAATTTGCAAAATTTAAGAAATTTGCAAAATTTGCAAAATTTGCAAAATTTAAGAAATTTGCAAAATTTAAGAAATTTGCAAAATTTAAGAAATTTGCAACATTTAAGAAATTAGCAAAATTTAAGAAATTTGCAAAATTTAAGAAATTTGCAAAATTTAAAATATTTGCAAAATTTAAGAAATTTGTAAAATTTAAGAAATTTGTAGAGTTGAGAATTTTAAAGTTGAGAAGTAAAAATGGGAAAAATTTAAATCTATGTAAAATTTAAGAAAATGGTAAAATTTAGGAAATTTAAAATTAAAGAAATTGGTAAAATGTAAGAAATTTAACAATTTTGAACTCATGCAAAATTTAAAAATTTTAAGAAATTTGTAAAATTTAAGAAATGTGTAAAATTTAAGAAAATGGAAAATTTTGAACTATTGGAAAATTTAAGAAATTTGCGATATTCAAGAAATTTGCAAAATTCAAGAATTTTGCAAAATTTAAGAATTTTGCAAAATTTAAGAAATTTGCAAAATTTAAGAAATTTGCAAAATTTGCAAAATTTAAGAAATTTGCAAAATTTGCAAAATTTAAGAAATTTAAGAAATTTGCGAAATTTAATAAATGTGCAACATTTGAGAGATTTGCATAGTTTAATAAATTTGCAACATTTAAGAAATTTGTAGAATTTAAGAAATTTGTAAAATTTAAGAAATTGCAAAATTCAAGAATTTTGTAAAATTTAAGAAATTTGCAAAATTTAAGAAATTTGCAACATTTAAGAAATTTGCAAAATTTATGAAATTTGCACAATTTATGAAATATGCAAAATTTAAGAAAATTGCAAAATTTAAGAAATTTGTAAAATTTGCAAAATTTGCAAAATTTGCAAAATTTAAGAAATTTGCAAAATTTAAGAAATTTGCAAAATTTAAGAAATTTAAGAAATTTGCAAAATTTAAGAAATTTGCAAAATTTAAGAAATTTGTAAAATTTAAGAAATTTGTAAAATTTAAGAAATTTGTAAAATTTAAGAAATATGCAAAATTTAAGAAATTTGCAAAATTTAAGAAATTTGCAAAATTTAAGAAATTTGCAAAATTTAAGAAATTTGCAAAATTTAAGAAATTTGCAAAATTTAAAAAATTTCCAAAATTTAAGAAATTTGCAAAATTTAAGAAATTTGCAAAATTTAAGAAATTTGCAATATTTAAGAAATTTGCAAATTTTAAGAAATTTGAAAAATTTAATAAATTCTGCAAAATTTAATAAATTTGCTAAATTCAAGAAATTTGCAAAATTAAGAAATTTGTAAAATTTAAGAAATTTGTAAAATTTAAGAAATTTGTAAAATTTAAGAAATTTGTAAAATTTAAGAAATTTGTAAAATTTAAGAAATTTGTAGAATTTAAGAAATTTGTAAAATTTAAGAAATATGTAAAATTTAAAAAATTTGTAAAATTTAAGAAATTTGTTAAATTTAAGAAATTTGTAAAATTTAAGAAATTTGAAGAGTTGAGAATTTTAAAGTTGAGAAGTAAAAATGGGAAAAATTTAAATCTATGTAAAATTTAAGAAATTGGTAAAATTTAGGAAATTTAAAATTTAAGAAATGGGTAAAATGTAAGAAATTAGGAAATTTTGAACTCATGCAAAATTTAAAAATTTTAAGAAATTTGTAAAATTTAAGAAATGTGTAAAATTTAAGAAATTGGAAAATTTTGAACTATTGGAAAATTTAAGAAATTTGCAAAATTCAAGAAATTTGCAAAATTAAGAAATTTGCAAAATTTAAGAAATTTGCGAAATTCAAGAAATTTGCGAAATTCAAGAAATTTGCAAAATTCAAGAAATTTGTAAAATTCAAGAAATTTAAGAAATTTGCAAAATTTAAGAAATTTGCGAAATTTAAGAAATTTGCAACATTTAAGAAATTTGCATTGTTTAATAAATTTGCAACATTTAAGATATTTGTAGAATTTAAGAAATTTGTAAAATTTAAGAAATATGTAAAATTTAAAAAATTTGTTAAATTTAAAAAATTTGTAAAATTTAAGAAATGTGTAAAATTTAAGAAATTGCAAAATTCAAGAATTTTGAAAAATTTAAGAAATTTGTAAAATTTAAGAAATTTGAAGAGTTGAGAATTTTAAAGTTGAGAAGTAAAAATGGGAAAAATTTAAATCTATGTAAAATTTAAGAAATTTGTAAAATTTAAGAAATTTGTAAAATTTAAGAAATTTGTAAAATTTAAGAAATATGCAAAATTTAAGAAATATGCAAAATTTAAGAAAATTGCAAAATTTAAGAAATTTGTAAAATTTAAGAAATTTGCAAAATTTAAGAAATTTGCTAAATTTAAGAAATTTGTAAAATTTGCAAAATTTAAGAAATTTGCAAAATTTAAGAAATTTGCAAAATTTAAGAAATTTGCAAAATTTAAGAAATTTGCAAAATTTAAGAAATTTGCAAAATTTAAGAAATTTGCAAAATTTAAGAAATTTGCAAAATTTAAGAAATTTGCAAAATTTAAGAAATTTGCAAAATTTGCAAAATTTAAGAAATTTGCAAAATTTGCAAAATTTAAGAAATTTGCAAAATTTGCAAAATTTAAGAAATTTGCAAAATTTAAGAAATTTAAGAAATTTGCAAAATTTAAGAAATTTGCGAAATTTAATAAATTTGCAACATTTAAGAAATTTGCAAAATTTGCAAAATTTAAGAAATTTGCAAAATTTGCAAAATTTAAGAAATTTGCAAAATTTAAGAAATTTGCAAAATTTAAGAAATTTGCAAAATTTAAGAAATTTGCAAAATTTGCAAAATTTAAGAAATTTGCAAAATTTAAGAAATTTGCGAAATTTAATAAATGTGCAACATTTAAGAGATTTGCATAGTTTAATAAATTTGCAACATTTAAGAAATTTGTAGAATTTAAGAAATTTGTAAAATTTAAGAAATTGCAAAATTCAAGAATTTTGTAAAATTTAAGAAATTTGCAAAATTTAAGAAATTTGCAAAATTTAAGAAATTTGCAAAATTTAAGAAATTTGCAACAGTTAAGAAATTTGCAAAATTTATGAAATTTGCACAATTTATGAAATATGCAAAATTTAAGAAAATTGCAAAATTTAAGAAATTTGTAAAATTTAAGAAATTTGTAAAATTTGCAAAATTTGCAAAATTTGCAAAATTTGCAAAATTTAAGAAATTTAAGAAATTTGCAAAATTTAAGAAATTTGCAAAATTTAAGAAATTTGCAAAATTTAAGAAATTTGCAAAATTTAAGAAATTTGCAAAATTTAAGAAATTTGCAAAATTTAAGAAATTTGCAAAATTTAAGAAATTTGCAAAATTTAAGAAATTTGCAAAATTTAAGAAATTTGCAAAATTTAAGAAATTTGCAAAATTTAAGAAATTTGCAAAATTTAAGAAATTTGCAAAATTTAAGAAATTTGCAAAATTTAAGAAATTTGCAAAATTTGCAATATTTAAGAAATTTGCAATATTTAAGAAATTTGCAAAATTTAAGAAATTTGCAAAATTTAAGAAATTTGCAAAATTTAAGAAATTTGCAAAATTTAAGAAATTTGCAAAATTTAAGAAATTTGCAAAATTTAAGAAATTTGCAAAATTTAAGAAATTTGCAAAATTTAAGAAATTTGCAAAATTTAAGAAATTTGCAAAATTTAAGAAATTTGCAAAATTTAAGAAATTTGCAAAATTTAAGAAATTTGCAAAATTTATGAAATTTGCACAATTTAAGAAATTTGCAAAATTTAAGAAATTTGTAAAATTTAAGAAATTTGCAAAATTTAAGAAATTTGCAAAATTTAAGAAATTTGCAAAATTTGCAAAATTTAAGAAATTTGCAAAATTTGCAAAATTTAAGAAATTTGCAAAATTTAAGAAATTTGCAAAATTTAAGAAATTTGCAAAATGTAAGAAATTTGCAAAATTTAAGAAATTTGCAAAATTTAAGAAATTTGCAAAATTTAAGAAATTTAAGAAATTTGCAAAATTTGCAAAATTTAAGAAATTTAAGAAATTTGCAAAATTTGCAAAATTTAAGAAATTTGCAAAATTTGCAAAATTTAAGAAATTTGCAAAATTTAAGAAATTTGCGAAATTTAATAAATGTGCAACATTTAAGAGATTTGCATAGTTTAATAAATTTGCAACATTTAAGAAATTTGTAGAATTTAAGAAATTTGTAAAATTTAAGAAATTGCAAAATTCAAGAAATTTGCAAAATTTAAGAAATTTGCAAAATTTAAGAAATTTGCAAAATTTAAGAAATTTGCAAAATTTAAGAAATTTGCAAAATTTATGAAATTTGCACAATTTAAGAAATTTGCAAAATTTAAGAAATTTGTAAAATTTAAGAAATTTGCAAAATTTAAGAAATTTGCAAAATTTAAGAAATTTGCAAAATTTAAGAAATTTAAGAAATTTGCAAAATTTAAGAAATTTGCAAAATTTAAGAAATTTGCAAAATTTAAGAAATTTGCAAAATGTAAGAAATTTGCAAAATTTAAGAAATTTGCAAAATTTAAGAAATTTGCAAAATTTAAGAAATTTGCAAAATTTAAGAAATTTGCAAAATTTAAGAAATTTGCAAAATTTAAGAAATTTGCAAAATTTAAGAAATTTGCAAAATTTAAGAAATTTGCAAAATTTAAGAAATTTGCAAACTTTAAGAAATTTGCAAAATTTAAAAAATTTCCAAAATTTAAAAAATTTCCAAAATTTAAGAAATTTCCAAAATTTAAGAAATTTGCAAAATTTAAGAAATTTGCAATATTTAAGAAATTTGCAATATTTAAGAAATTCTGCAAAAATTAATAAATTTGCAAAATTAAGAAATTTGCAGAATTTAAGAAATTTGCAAAATTTAAGAAATTTGCATAGTTTAATAAATTTGCAACATTTAAGAAATTTGTAAAATTTAAGAAATTTGTAAAATTTAAGAAATATGTAAAATTTGCAAAATTTGCAAAATTTAAGAAATTTGCAAAATTTAAGAAATTTGCAAAATTTAAGAAATTTGCAAAATTTAAGAAATTTGCAAAATTTAAGAAATTTGCAAAATTTAAGAAATTTGAAAAATTTAAGAAATTTGCAAAATTTAAGATATTTGCAAAATTTAAGAAATTTGTAAAATTTAACAAATTTGAAGAGTTGAGAATTTTAAAGTTGAGAAGTAAAAATGGGAAAAATTTAAATCTATGTAAAATTTAAGAAATTGGTAAAATTTAGGAAATTTAAAATTTAAGAAATTGGTAAAATGTAAGAAATTTGAAAATTTTGAACTCATGCAAAATTTAAAAATTTTAAGAAATATGTAAAATTTAAAAAAATTGGAAAATTTTAAACTATTAGAAAATTTAAGAAATTTAAGAAATTTGCAAAATTTGCAAAATTTAAGAAATTTGCAAAATTTAAGAAATTTGCAAAATTTGCAAAATTTAAGAAATTTGCAAAATTTAAGAAATTTAATAAATTTGCATAATTTAAGAAATTTGCGAAATTTAATAAATTTGCAACATTTAAGAAATTTGCAAAATTTGCAAAATTTAAGAAATTTGCAAAATTTGCAAAATTTAAGAAATTTGCAAAATTTAAGAAATTTGCAAAATTTAAGAAATTTGCAAAATTTAAGAAATTTGCAAAATTTAAGAAATTTGCAAAATTTAAGAAATTTGCAAAATTTAAGAAATTTGCAAAATTTGCAAAATTTAAGAAATTTGCAAAATTTAAGAAATTTGCGAAATTTAATAAATGTGCAACATTTAAGAGATTTGCATAGTTTAATAAATTTGCAACATTTAAGAAATTTGCAAAATTTAAGAAATTTGCAAAATTTAAGAAATTTGCAAAATTTAAGAAATTTGCAAAATTTAAGAAATTTGCAAAATTTAAGAAATTTGCAAAATTTGCAAAATTTGCAAAATTTGCAAAATTTAAGAAATTTGCAAAATTTAAGAAATTTGCAAAATTTAAGAAATTTGCAAAATTTAAGAAATTTGCAAAATTTAAGAAATTTGCAAAATTTAAGAAATTTGCAAAATTTGCAAAATTTGCAAAATTTAAGAAATTTGCAAAATTTAAGAAATTTGCAAAATTTAAGAAATTTGCAAAATTTAAGAAATTTGCAAAATTTATGAAATTTGCAAAATTTAAGAAATTTGCAAAATTTAAGAAATTTGCAAAATTTAAGAAATTTGCAAAATTTAAGAAATTTGCAAAATTTAAGAAATTTGCAAAATTTAAGAAATTTGCAAAATTTAAGAAATTTGCAAAATTTAAGAAATTTGCAAAATTTAAGAAATTTGCAAAATTTAAAAAATTTGCAAAATTTAAAAAATTTCCAAAATTTAAGAAATTTGCAAAATTTAAGAAATTTAAGAAATTTGCAAAATTTAAGAAATTTGCGAAATTTAATAAATTTGCAACATTTAAGAAATTTGCATTGTTTAATAAATTTGCAACATTTAAGAAATTTGTAGAATTTAAGAAATTTGTAAAATTTAAGAAATATGTAAAATTTAAAAAATTTGTAAAATTTAAGAAATTTGTTAAATTTAAAAAATTTGTAAAATTTAAGAAATGTGTAAAATTTAAGAAATTGCAAAATTCAAGAATTTTGAAAAATTTAAGAAATTTGAAAAATTTAAGAAATTTGCAAAATTTAAGAAATTTGCAACATTTAAGAAATTTGCAAAATTTATGAAATTTGCAAAATTTATGAAATTTGCAAAATTTATGAAATTTGCAAAATTTATGAAATTTGCAAAATTTATGTAATTTGCAAAATTTAAGAAATTTGCAAAATTTAAAAAATTTGCTAAATTTAAGAAATTTGTAAAATTTGCAAAATTTAAGAAATTTGCAAAATTTAAGAAATTTGCGAAATTTGCAAAATTTAAGAAATTTGCGAAATTTAAGAAATTTGTAAAATTTAAGAAATATGTAAAATTTAAAAAATTTGTTAAATTTAAAAAATTTGTAAAATTTAAGAAATGTGTAAAATTTAAGAAATTGCAAAATTCAAGAATTTTGAAAAATTTAAGAAATTTGTAAAATTTAAGAAATTTGAAGAGTTGAGAATTTTAAAGTTGAGAAGTAAAAATGGGAAAAATTTAAATCTATGTAAAATTTAATAAATTGGTAAAATTTAGGAAATTTAAAATTTAAGAAATTGGTAAAATGTAAGAAATTTGAAAATTTTGAACTCATGCAAAATTTAAAAATTTTAAGAAATATGTAAAATTTAAGAAATGTGTAAAATTTAAGAAATTGGAAAATTTTGAACTATTAGAAAATTTAAGAAATTTGCGATATTCAAGAAAATTGCAAAATTCAAGAATTTTGTAAAATTTAAGAAATATGTAAAATTTCAAAAATTTGTAAAATTTAAGAAATTTGTTAAATTTAAAAAATTTGTAAAATTTATGAAATTTGCAAAATTTAAGAAATTTGCAAAATTTGCAAAATTTGCAAAATTTAAGAAATTTGCAAAATTTAAGAAATTTGCAAAATTTAATAAATTTGCAAAATTTAAGAAATTTGCAACATTTAAGAAATTAGCAAAATTTAAGAAATTTGCAAAATTTAAGAAATTTGCAAAATTTAAAATATTTGCAAAATTTAAGAAATTTGTAAAATTTAAGAAATTTGAAGAGTTGAGAATTTTAAAGTTGAGAAGTAAAAATGGGAAAAATTTAAATCTATGTAAAATTTAAGAAAATGGTAAAATTTAGGAAATTTAAAATTAAAGAAATTGGTAAAATGTAAGAAATTTAACAATTTTGAACTCATGCAAAATTTAAAAAATTTTTAGAAATTTGTAAAATTTAAGAAATGTGTAAAATTTAAGAAAATGGAAAATTTTGAACTATTGGAAAATTTAAGAAATTTGCGATATTCAAGAAATTTGCAAAATTCAAGAATTTTGCAAAATTTAAGAATTTTGCAAAATTTAAGAAATTTGCAAAATTTGCAAAATTTAAGAAATTTGCAAAATTTGCAAAATTTAAGAAATTTAAGAAATTTAAGAAATTTGCGAAATTTAATAAATGTGCAACATTTGAGAGATTTGCATAGTTTAATAAATTTGCAACATTTAAGAAATTTGTAGAATTTAAGAAATTTGTAAAATTTAAGAAATTGCAAAATTCAAGAATTTTGTAAAATTTAAGAAATTTGCAAAATTTAAGAAATTTGCAAAATTTAAGAAATTTGCAACATTTAAGAAATTTGCAAAATTTATGAAATTTGCACAATTTATGAAATATGCAAAATTTAAGAAATTTGTAAAATTTGCAAAATTTGCAAAATTTGCAAAATTTGCAAAATTTGCAAAATTTGCAAAATTTAAGAAATTTGCAAAATTTAAGAAATTTGCAAAATTTAAGAAATTTGTAAAATTTAAGAAATTTGTAAAATTTAAGAAATTTGTAAAATTTAAGAAATATGCAAAATTTAAGAAATTTGCAAAATTTAAGAAATTTGCAAAATTTAAGAAATTTGCAAAATTTAAGAAATTTGCAAAATTTAAGAAATTTGCAAAATTTAAAAAATTTCCAAAATTTAAGAAATTTGCAAAATTTAAGAAATTTGCAAAATTTAAGAAATTTGCAATATTTAAGAAATTTGCAAATTTTAAGAAATTTGAAAAATTTAATAAATTCTGCAAAATTTAATAAATTTGCTAAATTCAAGAAATTTGCAAAATTAAGAAATTTGTAAAATTTAAGAAATATGTAAAATTTAAAAAATTTGTTAAATTTAAAAAATTTGTAAAATTTAAGAAATGTGTAAAATTTAAGAAATTGCAAAATTCAAGAATTTTGAAAAATTTAAGAAATTTGTAAAATTTAAGAAATTTGAAGAGTTGAGAATTTTAAAGTTGAGAAGTAAAAATGGGAAAAATTTAAATCTATGTAAAATTTAATAAATTGGTAAAATTTAGGAAATTTAAAATTTAAGAAATTGGTAAAATGTAAGAAATTTGAAAATTTTGAACTCATGCAAAATTTAAAAATTTTAAGAAATATGTAAAATTTAAGAAATGTGTAAAATTTAAGAAATTGGAAAATTTTGAACTATTAGAAAATTTAAGAAATTTGCGATATTCAAGAAAATTGCAAAATTCAAGAATTTTGTAAAATTTAAGAAATATGTAAAATTTCAAAAATTTGTAAAATTTAAGAAATTTGTTAAATTTAAAAAATTTGTAAAATTTATGAAATTTGCAAAATTTAAGAAATTTGCAAAATTTGCAAAATTTGCAAAATTTAAGAAATTTGCAAAATTTAAGAAATTTGCAAAATTTAAGAAATTTGCAAAATTTAAGAAATTTGCAAAATTTAAGAAATTTGCAACATTTAAGAAATTTGCAAAATTTGCAAAATTTAAGAAATTTGCAAAATTTAAGAAATTTGCGAAATTTAATAAATGTGCAACATTTAAGAGATTTGCATAGTTTAATAAATTTGCAACATTTAAGAAATTTGCAAAATTTAAGAAATTTGCAAAATTTAAGAAATTTGCAAAATTTAAGAAATTTGCAAAATTTAAGAAATTTGCAAAATTTAAGAAATTTGCAAAATTTGCAAAATTTGCAAAATTTGCAAAATTTAAGAAATTTGCAAAATTTAAGAAATTTGCAAAATTTAAGAAATTTGCAAAATTTAAGAAATTTGCAAAATTTAAGAAATTTGCAAAATTTAAGAAATTTGCAAAATTTAAGAAATTTGCAAAATTTGCAAAATTTGCAAAATTTAAGAAATTTGCAAAATTTAAGAAATTTGCAAAATTTAAGAAATTTGCAAAATTTAAGAAATTTGCAAAATTTATGAAATTTGCAAAATTTATGAAATTTGCAAAATTTAAGAAATTTGCAAAATTTAAGAAATTTGCAAAATTTAAGAAATTTGCAAAATTTAAGAAATTTGCAAAATTTAAGAAATTTGCAAAATTTAAGAAATTTGCAAAATTTAAGAAATTTGCAAAATTTAAGAAATTTGCAAAATTTAAAAAATTTGCAAAATTTAAAAAATTTCCAAAATTTAAGAAATTTGCAAAATTTAAGAAATTTAAGAAATTTGCAAAATTTAAGAAATTTGCGAAATTTAATAAATTTGCAACATTTAAGAAATTTGCATTGTTTAATAAATTTGCAACATTTAAGAAATTTGTAGAATTTAAGAAATTTGTAAAATTTAAGAAATATGTAAAATTTAAAAAATTTGTAAAATTTAAGAAATTTGTTAAATTTAAAAAATTTGTAAAATTTAAGAAATGTGTAAAATTTAAGAAATTGCAAAATTCAAGAATTTTGAAAAATTTAAGAAATTTGAAAAATTTAAGAAATTTGCAAAATTTAAGAAATTTGCAACATTTAAGAAATTTGCAAAATTTATGAAATTTGCAAAATTTATGAAATTTGCAAAATTTATGAAATTTGCAAAATTTATGAAATTTGCAAAATTTATGTAATTTGCAAAATTTAAGAAATTTGCAAAATTTAAAAAATTTGCTAAATTTAAGAAATTTGTAAAATTTGCAAAATTTAAGAAATTTGCAAAATTTAAGAAATTTGCGAAATTTGCAAAATTTAAGAAATTTGCGAAATTTAAGAAATTTGTAAAATTTAAGAAATATGTAAAATTTAAAAAATTTGTTAAATTTAAAAAATTTGTAAAATTTAAGAAATGTGTAAAATTTAAGAAATTGCAAAATTCAAGAATTTTGAAAAATTTAAGAAATTTGTAAAATTTAAGAAATTTGAAGAGTTGAGAATTTTAAAGTTGAGAAGTAAAAATGGGAAAAATTTAAATCTATGTAAAATTTAATAAATTGGTAAAATTTAGGAAATTTAAAATTTAAGAAATTGGTAAAATGTAAGAAATTTGAAAATTTTGAACTCATGCAAAATTTAAAAATTTTAAGAAATATGTAAAATTTAAGAAATGTGTAAAATTTAAGAAATTGGAAAATTTTGAACTATTAGAAAATTTAAGAAATTTGCGATATTCAAGAAAATTGCAAAATTCAAGAATTTTGTAAAATTTAAGAAATATGTAAAATTTCAAAAATTTGTAAAATTTAAGAAATTTGTTAAATTTAAAAAATTTGTAAAATTTATGAAATTTGCAAAATTTAAGAAATTTGCAAAATTTGCAAAATTTGCAAAATTTAAGAAATTTGCAAAATTTAAGAAATTTGCAAAATTTAATAAATTTGCAAAATTTAAGAAATTTGCAACATTTAAGAAATTAGCAAAATTTAAGAAATTTGCAAAATTTAAGAAATTTGCAAAATTTAAAATATTTGCAAAATTTAAGAAATTTGTAAAATTTAAGAAATTTGAAGAGTTGAGAATTTTAAAGTTGAGAAGTAAAAATGGGAAAAATTTAAATCTATGTAAAATTTAAGAAAATGGTAAAATTTAGGAAATTTAAAATTAAAGAAATTGGTAAAATGTAAGAAATTTAACAATTTTGAACTCATGCAAAATTTAAAAAATTTTTAGAAATTTGTAAAATTTAAGAAATGTGTAAAATTTAAGAAAATGGAAAATTTTGAACTATTGGAAAATTTAAGAAATTTGCGATATTCAAGAAATTTGCAAAATTCAAGAATTTTGCAAAATTTAAGAATTTTGCAAAATTTAAGAAATTTGCAAAATTTGCAAAATTTAAGAAATTTGCAAAATTTGCAAAATTTAAGAAATTTAAGAAATTTAAGAAATTTGCGAAATTTAATAAATGTGCAACATTTGAGAGATTTGCATAGTTTAATAAATTTGCAACATTTAAGAAATTTGTAGAATTTAAGAAATTTGTAAAATTTAAGAAATTGCAAAATTCAAGAATTTTGTAAAATTTAAGAAATTTGCAAAATTTAAGAAATTTGCAAAATTTAAGAAATTTGCAACATTTAAGAAATTTGCAAAATTTATGAAATTTGCACAATTTATGAAATATGCAAAATTTAAGAAATTTGTAAAATTTGCAAAATTTGCAAAATTTGCAAAATTTGCAAAATTTGCAAAATTTGCAAAATTTAAGAAATTTGCAAAATTTAAGAAATTTGCAAAATTTAAGAAATTTGTAAAATTTAAGAAATTTGTAAAATTTAAGAAATTTGTAAAATTTAAGAAATATGCAAAATTTAAGAAATTTGCAAAATTTAAGAAATTTGCAAAATTTAAGAAATTTGCAAAATTTAAGAAATTTGCAAAATTTAAGAAATTTGCAAAATTTAAAAAATTTCCAAAATTTAAGAAATTTGCAAAATTTAAGAAATTTGCAAAATTTAAGAAATTTGCAATATTTAAGAAATTTGCAAATTTTAAGAAATTTGAAAAATTTAATAAATTCTGCAAAATTTAATAAATTTGCTAAATTCAAGAAATTTGCAAAATTAAGAAATTTGTAAAATTTAAGAAATATGTAAAATTTAAAAAATTTGTTAAATTTAAAAAATTTGTAAAATTTAAGAAATGTGTAAAATTTAAGAAATTGCAAAATTCAAGAATTTTGAAAAATTTAAGAAATTTGTAAAATTTAAGAAATTTGAAGAGTTGAGAATTTTAAAGTTGAGAAGTAAAAATGGGAAAAATTTAAATCTATGTAAAATTTAATAAATTGGTAAAATTTAGGAAATTTAAAATTTAAGAAATTGGTAAAATGTAAGAAATTTGAAAATTTTGAACTCATGCAAAATTTAAAAATTTTAAGAAATATGTAAAATTTAAGAAATGTGTAAAATTTAAGAAATTGGAAAATTTTGAACTATTAGAAAATTTAAGAAATTTGCGATATTCAAGAAAATTGCAAAATTCAAGAATTTTGTAAAATTTAAGAAATATGTAAAATTTCAAAAATTTGTAAAATTTAAGAAATTTGTTAAATTTAAAAAATTTGTAAAATTTATGAAATTTGCAAAATTTAAGAAATTTGCAAAATTTGCAAAATTTGCAAAATTTAAGAAATTTGCAAAATTTAAGAAATTTGCAAAATTTAAGAAATTTGCAAAATTTAAGAAATTTGCAAAATTTAAGAAATTTGCAACATTTAAGAAATTAGCAAAATTTAAGAAATTTGCAAAATTTAAGAAATTTGCAAAATTTAAAATATTTGCAAAATTTAAGAAATTTGTAAAATTTAAGAAATTTGAAGAGTTGAGAATTTTAAAGTTGAGAAGTAAAAATGGGAAAAATTTAAATCTATGTAAAATTTAAGAAAATGGTAAAATTTAGGAAATTTAAAATTAAAGAAATTGGTAAAATGTAAGAAATTTAACAATTTTGAACTCATGCAAAATTTAAAAATTTTAAGAAATTTGTAAAATTTAAGAAATGTGTAAAATTTAAGAAAATGGAAAATTTTGAACTATTGGAAAATTTAAGAAATTTGCGATATTCAAGAAATTTGCAAAATTCAAGAATTTTGCAAAATTTAAGAATTTTGCAAAATTTAAGAAATTTGCAAAATTTAAGAAATTTGCAAAATTTGCAAAATTTAAGAAATTTGCAAAATTTGCAAAATTTAAGAAATTTAAGAAATTTAAGAAATTTGCGAAATTTAATAAATGTGCAACATTTGAGAGATTTGCATAGTTTAATAAATTTGCAACATTTAAGAAATTTGTAGAATTTAAGAAATTTGTAAAATTTAAGAAATTGCAAAATTCAAGAATTTTGTAAAATTTAAGAAATTTGCAAAATTTAAGAAATTTGCAACATTTAAGAAATTTGCAAAATTTATGAAATTTGCACAATTTATGAAATATGCAAAATTTAAGAAAATTGCAAAATTTAAGAAATTTGTAAAATTTGCAAAATTTGCAAAATTTGCAAAATTTGCAAAATTTGCAAAATTTAAGAAATTTAAGAAATTTGCAAAATTTAAGAAATTTGCAAAATTTAAGAAATTTGTAAAATTTAAGAAATTTGTAAAATTTAAGAAATTTGTAAAATTTAAGAAATATGCAAAATTTAAGAAATTTGCAAAATTTAAGAAATTTGCAAAATTTAAGAAATTTGCAAAATTTAAGAAATTTGCAAAATTTAAGAAATTTGCAAAATTTAAGAAATTTGCAAAATTTAAAAAATTTCCAAAATTTAAGAAATTTGCAAAATTTAAGAAATTTGCAAAATTTAAGAAATTTGCAATATTTAAGAAATTTGCAAATTTTAAGAAATTTGAAAAATTTAATAAATTCTGCAAAATTTAATAAATTTGCTAAATTCAAGAAATTTGCAAAATTAAGAAATTTGTAAAATTTAAGAAATTTGTAAAATTTAAGAAATTTGTAAAATTTAAGAAATTTGTAAAATTTAAGAAATTTGTAAAATTTAAGAAATTTGTAGAATTTAAGAAATTTGTAAAATTTAAGAAATATGTAAAATTTAAAAAATTTGTAAAATTTAAGAAATTTGTTAAATTTAAGAAATTTGTAAAATTTAAGAAATTTGAAGAGTTGAGAATTTTAAAGTTGAGAAGTAAAAATGGGAAAAATTTAAATCTATGTAAAATTTAAGAAATTGGTAAAATTTAGGAAATTTAAAATTTAAGAAATGGGTAAAATGTAAGAAATTAGGAAATTTTGAACTCATGCAAAATTTAAAAATTTTAAGAAATTTGTAAAATTTAAGAAATGTGTAAAATTTAAGAAATTGGAAAATTTTGAACTATTGGAAAATTTAAGAAATTTGCAAAATTCAAGAAATTTGCAAAATTAAGAAATTTGCAAAATTTAAGAAATTTGCGAAATTCAAGAAATTTGCGAAATTCAAGAAATTTGCAAAATTCAAGAAATTTGTAAAATTCAAGAAATTTGTAAAATTTAAGAAATTTGTAAAATTTAAGAAATTTGTAAAATTTAAGAAATTTGTAAAATTTAAGAAATTTGTAAAATTTAAGAAATTTGTAAAATTTAAGAAATTTTTAAAATTTAAGAAATTTTTAAAATTTAAGAAATTTGCAACATTTAAAAAATTAGCAAAATTTAAGAAATTTGCAAAATTTAAGAAATTTGTAAATTTTGAAAAAGGTGAAAATTTCGAGAAATGTAAATTGTAATTTTAGAAAGCAGCGGAATCTGAGAGAATTATACGAAGTTACGATTATTACGCACAACACGAAAAATGTAGCGCAGCGCCGTATGGAGAAATTTAATCACTCCGCCCGAAGTAAAATGTAACCCCTGTATTATTTATTCGCAGAGTTTATATAAGGGACTACACAATCCCTAAGTAGAACCTTTCTTACCTTTCGTAGCCCTCGCCCAGTCTAGGCGGCGCCAAAATAGTGCGGCACCATGCCGCTTCCAGTCGTAATCCCGCGAGATCCAGAGAGAGCGAGATCCATACTCTGGGCCCATGATCATTAAGACAAAAGAATTCAAGTGACAAAACTCAAAAAAAAATATATAAATTTTTCACGGGAGGTTATAGTATATAGTTATAATACTAAGTTATGAAATTTATTAATATAAATTAAAATTTATTTTAATTTTTTTTTTTTAAATTTAGTTACAACTGTCACAAGAAACATTTTACATTAGGTTGATAAGTGCGATGGTAATGGTTTAAATGACAAGAAAATTCCTATGAAATAAGTGACATATATTCAGTAGAATCATTACAAATAGAAGTACAAAAATAAGAAAAATTAAGTTCAATATAAATCCGGCGCAGATACTCTTACGCGGATACGCGACATATAACCAACATAAAAATACCGTGACACGGACTCGCAATCCCCCGCATCACGGTCTCCCCGATATCCGCCAGGCTGAGGCGCAGAGACGTAACGTACGGCGTGTCCTGGGGCAACGACCGCAGCAGCGACCGACTGATGTACGGCGCCCGAGAGCTGCCATGATAGGTGATGAGGTTCACGGGCTGAAATTAACATACGGAGGAAATGTAGAATAAAGAACGGAATAGCAAAAAAAAAGTTATAATGAAAAGAAAAATAATGAAAATAAAACCAACCAAGCCGACGGGGCAAGTATAAGCGTGGACCCGGAAGGCGCGGTACACCCAGTGCAGCGCAGAGCTGACCGCGTCTAGGCCAGGCACAGCTGCAGCGGCCGGAGCGAGATTCCGAACCACACGAAAACCCAGCTGAAATATAAAATAAGAAACGCGTCAGGGCAGGGAGGTATCACGCAAAGCAAACGCGCGTACGAAACAAGCGCGCGCGTCAGCCGCCGCCGACGGATAACAAAGCCGAGCGAACATGCACCCACTACAAATTTGTTTTGGTTGAATGTTGCTGCACCTTTTAAGTACGGATTCTTTCCGAAAAATAAGCAAATTTTTTTTTGTAGTGCACACACGCCAATAATGTTAAATTCAAAACCGTATAATGTTAAATTCAAAACCGTGTAAGTTTAAATTCAAAACCCGAATACTTTTGAATTCAAAACCCGAATAAATTTTTGTATGCGGAATAAAACAAAAAGAAACAAGGTTACATAGTTGGGTACTTACACGACCATGCGTGGGGCAGACCACCGGCATGCGTATCTCGGTCCCAGGGGGCACGAAGAAGTTGCCGGCGCCTATGGACGGCAACCCCCAGCGCCTATCCAACCCAACTCGCTGCGAATAGTGGTGCATTATTATCTGAAACCGCAGTAAAACAACAATAATCACTTCAACGAAAAAAAAAACGCAACTGCGTTAACACACTAAAATTCACTACGCACCGTCGGGCAATACACGCACATCAGGCAATTGTCTACCGCACTGACGAATGCCACACCTGCTCGCGTACCGGCCGAACACTTGTAAAGCCCGCACTCCGGTATATTGAGGGGCATGGTTAGCCCTCGTAAGCGAGCAGCGTAGCGCGTAACGAGGTCGATCGTGAAGGCTCAATACGTAATGAAGCTGCGAGACACCGCGAGCCAGCAGCAGCTGCACTCCCACACTAACCCAAGTCTCACCCTATCATCTCACATATGCACACTACACGCGATCAACATCGCGCTCACGCAGTAAAAGTACACAAAAGAAATCACCTCGCGAGAGCAACTACGCAGTAGAACGAGAAACAATCTGCAATCGCGTCAGTCCTACTTTGTACCTTAACACCCGCAGTCACAACATCCGGCAGGCAAGGCGAAGGCGACTAAGCTGCGTCTAAGAGAACCACAGCGCGATCATGGTCGCGCTTACGCGTTCTAAACCGTATAAAGAATACATGGAACGCACAAATGTTACTTGAGAACACATAAGAAATCATGGGTTAGCATGAACCCAAGCAACGAGCGAGTCATAAGAGAAAAAAAAAGATTGTAAAGAGGACGCGAAAAGCGCACCAAGCAATTTGTAAAACGAAGTAGATAATAAGATAGAAATTAAGTATATAATGTAGAGCACCTCTCAAATGATATATTGTAAAGCAGCAGCGGCTGCTAATCTGTAATACATTTTTAGAAAGTGGACGCTATAAAAAACTCTGGCGTTGCCCGAAGGGACATAAGTTAGTTAATCTCATTTAAAATAAATTTTACATGTACAAGTGCTAGCGCGCTTTTGCGCGCTCTCACTTACACATACAAATATATGCACGCTCGAGCAGTACGTCAGTCATAGGTTTTCATTGTTTTTTTTTCGAGCAACGCGGACGTCGCCCAACGCGGCCCTGCACGTGTCACGGACGAGCTTCTGGCTCTCCGTGGCAGCTCCTTATCGCAGAACGGATGCGCAGTCAGTTCTGCTCGACGCTGCTCCAGTGTTCTCAAGCGCAAAAGTTCAGTACTTGCACCTTTTGCGCGCGGGACCGTTGGCGAGTCGCGATGCGACTGCGAGTGGGCAGCAGATAGCCGGCGGCACTCACGACGAGAGGTGCTCCGGCCGAATAAAGCCGCGACTACCAAAAGCCCTGTCTCCTCAATTCCTGCGCGCCTTTCTCTGACGGCACAGGAGGACCCTACCGACCATCCGTCACATTATACACATGCATATATATATACACATATATATATATATATATATATATTTTTTATTATTTATTTAAACCAGTACAAAATTACATACATGACGTCCTATATTGCTATAGGTTACAGCAGTAATTCCTACATAGGTCAACAAAGTTACCTGTACGTAGGGCCGGTAAAATTAAAAACTAAATAAAGACTTAAAAAACTAGGAGAAAATTCACAATAATAATTTTTTAAAACTAACAAGAAATATAGTCTATATTATGTATTCTTGTATCAAGTAATATCCTATATAAATAATGCCATATCCTCATGGACTTCCAATATAGGATTGATATACTTGATAACTTCCGTAATAATATAATAAGACTTACAAACTAACTTAAAAGACTAAGTATCTCAAAATTTAAGAGATATACTTTATAGTTAATAAGTAAAGAAAAACAATTAATAAAAATTTTAAGTATATAAACAAAGAATAGGTAAACAGAGAAACAGTAACGCTTATAGAAATTTAAATTTCTTTTTTACATATTATATTTTAGCAGCCAATATTTATTTTTATCCACCTTTTAAGTTTATTTTTTATAATATTTTTATTATTTTTTCTTCCTATTGGATTTAAACACTTTAACTCCGCTGGTAGTGAGTTATATGTTTTGATTGCCATTATATAGCTGTTTTTATCACTCATAGCTTTATTCGTTTTTGGTAGTATTATATTCTTATTCCTAGTTTTAGATTTACTATCTATATATTTCTGCTTAAGATTATTGTAGTGATAAACTATTGATTCTAACGTAAATATTTGTTTGATATTCAAAGGATTATTTTGTATAAAATAATTTTTATTAACAATTCTTAATATTTTTGATTGTATGTTTTGCAGAACTCTTATCGTGTTTTTGTATGCACCGCCCCAGGCTATTATCCCATAACTTATTACATTATGGAAGAATGCATAGTATATATTTTCTTTATTTTTTTTTATTTGTTATTAGTTCATTCAATGAATCCAAAGATGTTGCAGATATTCTCGCATGTCGCGCTGACATTGGATTGTTAATGTAGTTCCCTACTTTACCTAAACCTTCGGATATTACTGGTCTGACGCTGTATTCAGTTGATTCTATGTACTTCTTTATCCTGGCTTTGTAGATTTCACATCTGTCATATTCGGTTGCTTCATGGCGTAAGTCGAACTTTCTTATTTTTGCAAAAATAAAAAGTCAATATTTAGTCCTGCTTATAATATGTTCTACATGTTTATACCATTTCATATTGTAGTCAAAATATACTCCCAGATATTTGTAGATAATTTTTTATTTTAACATTGATTTCAATAAGTACGCTATCATAGTAATTTCCAAGCGTTATATACTTAGTTTTTGTTATATTTAGTGATAATTTATTGAAAGCTAGCCAATTCGCTACTTTATCTAATAGTACATTTATTCTGTCCTGTGCCTGTGTCCACGTGTCGTCATCAGCAATGATAACAGTGTCATCGGCATAAGACAATATGGAGTTCTTTGGCATATCTGACAGTAGATCGATTATGTATATGGTAAAGTAAAGAGGACCAAGGATAGTCCCTTGAGGTACTCCTGTATCTAGAGTTCTCTCTGTGCTAGTTTTGTCATTAATTTTTACTTTTTGTTTTTTACCAGTCAGATAGCTGTTTATTAGTTTATGTGCACACCCTCGTATCCCATATCTCTCCAATTTCTCTAACAATATAGCATGATCGACTGTGTCGAAAGCTTTTGCAAGGTCTAAAAATGAAACTATTATGGGTTTACTTTTGTCTATTTTTGATATATTATATCGGTTATTTTATAAAGTGCATCCTTGGTCCCAATATTTTGAATAAAACCATATTGATACTCTGATAGTATTTTACATTCTTGTAAAAAATTGTATAACCGATTATAAATAATTTTTTCATAAATTTTTGCTATATTTGATATAAGTGAGATTGGTCTGTAGTTTGTTATGTTTGTTTTATCTCCTGATTTATATATTGGAATTACTTCTGCATTCTTAAGCGCATCAGGCCACACAGATTGGTCTATTGAAAGATTAAAGAGATGAGCTAATGGGCGTGCAATGTCTATGTCTATTGTTTTTAGCGTTTTCGCATTTATTTTATCTTCCTCTCCTGCTTTGTTTTTAAGTTGTTTAATTATTTTTATAACCTCTTCTGCATTCGTTGGGCTTAAGAATATTGATTTAGAGTTTCTTTCAATTTCCTTAGGTAAAATATTTGGTTTCTTTATTTGTTTACTTAAGTTTTTTGCAATTTTGCAGTAGAAGTTATTCATAATGTTCGCTATTTCAGTTTTGTTCTCTACATTGTTTCCATTGTTGCATATATGCTTTATCACATTTTCTGCCTTTTTGCTTTTTACCATTTTTTCATTTATTATTTTCCATAGTTTTTTTTGATTATTTACATTTTCATTAATTCTGTCTCTTTCATACATAATTTTCGCATCCTTAATTACCCCATTAAGTACCTTATAATAGTCCATGTATTCTTTTTTTAAGCTAAAAGACTCTTTATGTTTTTGGCATAAGTTATACAGAAATTCTTTCTTTTTGCATGAGACCATTATTGCTTTGGTTATCCATTTTTTCCTAGGTATTTTGTCTCTATCACATTTTTTATGTTTTCTTTCTATAGTTGCTCTTTCTACGCAATAATTTATTCGTATTATTATTTCGTCCGATGCACAATTTGGCTCCTGCAGTGATAATATTCTTTTCCAATCCAAATTTTGTGCAATATTTTTCAGTTTTTTATAATTAACTATTCTATTTAATTTCTTATTTTCGCGAATAATTTTTATATTATTAAGTTGCACAAAAAGAGGGAAATGATCATTAAATGAGTTGGTAATTTTGTACGCCTTTGTAGTTTACACACTTTATGTCTTCTTCTTCACACTTACTTATTTCGTGCTCGCCTGTGCATTTAATGCACGTGGCACTGTTTCTGCATTTTTTTCTTAATGTCCAAATCTGCCGCACTTATGACACGGCTTGACGTCTATAACATCATATGCCCTGCATTTTTCACGTCCCACATATATTCTATTGCTATTCACTCTTACGTATTTGTATAAATCAACTGTTAGTTCTACTAAAATAAATTGGGTTCCCTTACTGTTATTGGTATACGTGTGTAGTATTTCACATTTTTGATCCTCAAAAATGGAGAAATTTCTTTCGTTTATATCTTCTTGAAGTTTAGTGTCACTCAAATTTCCAAGATTGTGTATTCTTACTATCTTCATTTTCGGTTTATTTTTCTCTTCAATAGCTATGTTTGCATCTATTTTAGTTTTCAATACATGTAATACTTCGTCAACACTTTTTTTATCGCTGCACGTTATAAATATTTCATCGGTTTTTTCTCTTTCAGTTATCTTGTTTATTTGGATGGTTTTATTTTCAATTAAATAATGACTTACTTTTTTTGTAAGTTCATTTAAAGTTCCATTTTTCTTAGTTTTTTTTATCATAATTCTTGGAGGTTTTGTTGTCTTTTGTGTATTTCCAGTAGTTATTTCTGCATAAGTGCCCTTGTTATGGCTAAACACTATATATTCTTTACCTTTCAGCATTACCTGTAGCATTTGATTTTTTTCTTGTATTTCTTTATTCTTGTCTTTTAATTAAAAATTCATCTCTTTCAATAGTTCATTTTCTTTTTTCATTTATTCATAATCTGCTTTTAAAAAGACCGTTTTATCATGTACTTTATGATCTAAATCCATTTTATCGTTATCACTTTGTATTTGTTGCATTTTTATTTTTTGCGTTTCTATTATGCTTTCTTGTTCCAGCTGTGGTACTGTATCTTCCAGTTCCAGTATGTTGTTCTCCTGTACAGCTATTTTATTTTCTAAGGTTTGCTTAATTTTTTCCCAATTTTTCTCTCTATTTGATATTTCCAGTCTGGCAGCATTTTTTATTTGTGCAACTATGATTTTCATTTCAGTCGTTAGCACCAGTTCACTGTTGATTGAGGTTAGGTTAATCTCTATGTGTTCTTTGCATGTCACAAGTGTTTCACTTATTTGTACACCACTATTACTTCTTATAAAGTCATTTGGATGATACACTTCTTCGCATATGAGACACACTACAGTGTTTACTTTTGTATCGTTGTGACATTTATAAACTTTTCCTCCTCCACGATCAGGAGGCTTCTTTACTTGCGTCGCCATTTTTGTATATATATATATATATATATATTGTTCGCGTCGTTTAACGTGCTTGAATTATATTTAAAATTCGAGCGTTCGTCGACTCAACAGGTGGCTAAGCGAGGAGAGACCACTTCGCCTCTTTCCCCGCACCACACCCACATTTTCCGCGCTTCGAAAAAGTTCGAGAGATGAACCCTGTGGTACACATAGATTGGTGGTTAGCCAATCTGATTCCTCGTTATTATTTGTAATTACTTTTTATCTATGACCGATAATATATGACTTGAGCCACTGGAGAACACCCCTTGAAAAACCCATGCATATCAGCCTGCGGAGTAATTTAGATGGTGAGATCATATCAAGCGTTGGAGGAATAAATGCGTGGGAGAAGGGGTGAATGCGTGGGAGGATGGATTGATGTTTAGGAAGATAAATAGATTTGTGGGTGGATAGGTGGATGAGTGGGTAGACAGATGGATGCGTGGTTAAATATTGGAGTGCGTGGGTGGGTGGATGTGTATGGGTCGGTGCATGCTAGTGTATGGGTAATGAAGTAAAAATCAGTGTACTAAAAGAAGAGAAAGATCTAGAAAAATGTCGCTATCACGTGATATGCCATAGGAAAATATTTGTGATGTCTTTAAAGTGCTCTTGTAGCATCGACGAACTCGATGGGCTCCTTCGAGACTTCCCAAATTATAAATATATCACAATGAAAGTGCTACAATAATACAAGTGTGGGGACAAGCGTTGAGAACCTCCACTACTCCGAGTAGGGTAAGCGGAGTGAGAGAGAGAGAGAGAGAGAGTGAGAGAGAGAGAGAGAGAGAGAAAGAGAGAGTTGCTCTGCGAGCAGATTTGTTCCATAGCTCGCACCGATCCGGAGCTCCTGTACACTCGAGGCGAGAGAATAAATATACGTATTACTCTAGACTCAGATCGTGAATTCTTTCTCCTTCCTAAACCTCGTCTCCTCGTCATTAACCTCCTCGCGCAAAAGTGGATATGCCAGTATATACGTGCACTAAGAGTCAGCAGCCCCCACATAGATGACCCCAACGTGATCAAAGTTGACGAATCAACTTCGTAGAGAACTGCCAAAGCTTGGGAGCTCGAGGATTTGACTCATCTGGGAACGACAGGAACGGCATAAAGAAAACAAAATCGACGCCGTTGTTCGCTGCCGGCTTGCTGAAAGCGGAGTCGTCACCGGCCGGTCAACGCCAGTTTTGAAAATGCAAAAAAGCGCGGGCATGCAGGCAAAAAAATTAAGTCGACTTCTGTGGTCAGTCGCCGATTAGCTTACGGCAGAGGTCTCTGTCCGCTGACCATCCGACTATAATTCCAAGAATTGACAGCTTGCGCGTGTAGGTACGCCGGCGCGCGCGCTCAACAGATCTAAACTTTTCGACATTTTTTTTCCTTCGCCATCAACCTGAGACAGCATCTGAACGAAGAAAAGACCTGCATGAAGCCACCATTAAAGGCGCCTTGCATCGCGACTTTTGCGCTGCAGAATTTCTAGATTGTTTAAGGAAAATATCTTTTTGTTCTTATTGCCTTGGTAAAAATATGGAAAAGATTTTCATAGCTTTTGGCACGTTTTCGTATGCAAGTCTAGAAAATTTTTTTTTCTTTATTGCTCACCTTACTGCACCAGCGTGTGCAAGTTAGGTAGAATGAGACTGAAAACTTGCTTACTCGTTTTTAAAAAGATACGCTCAAGTCAATTAGCTCTCGTGATGACTACTCCGCAAGAGAAACTTCAAAAAGTAGTGGAGGACCTCGCTGCGGAACAGGCCGGGATAGAACTTTTAAGGGGTCAAGCCTGAGTTAAATTCTTTAAAAAATCATTATTCATTTTATAGACTACAAAAATATTTTGACACAATCTAAGTTAATGCAGGTTTTTATATCTTAAATATATTGTGACGTTGTGCTAACTAATTCATTATTAATATAGTATTCGATCAAACGGTATAAGCTAATTTACTTAAGGGTGCAATCTTATGCCTGCTACTGCCTCGGCCAACGATAACTCCCTACTCCAAAGTTCTGGTCGTCGCGACACCTTTAGAAAAGTGCAACCCACGGCGAAATTACGTGCAGAAAACGTGAAACTCAAGGGGGAAAGCTCGGAAAGTCTATAAAGTATATATAACACGTGCTTTTATTATGTAATAGACACTATCATTTATTGCAGTTCTCCTATTCTATATACATAAAAATTTTCCCTATCTACCCTCATCTACCTCTGTCGATAAATCTACCGTAAACCTAACTCTTGAACTACCGACTTTATTCCACGTTATCTGCGGTATCTATAATTGAGTTGAATTATCTCACCTACGCGCGTACCCCCTCGACTCTCCCCGACATACTTTACTTCTGGCCGCGGCACACAAGCTAAAATTATCAGAGCTGCGAGCGCTCGCGCGAAAGATTACCGGCTTACCATTTGTCCACTTACCGTGGCTTTCAGCTATGGTCGTGACTTCCTGATGTACTGAGAAGTCTCGTGCCCAGATGGATACGGCCTAACAAATACTAGCTAATGAAGAATTTTTGGTAATATTAAAAAGATGTGCGTGAAGGAGCGAGCTCTGCCGTTGTCGGATGCCAATCAACAAGTGGCATTAGGGCGAAAATCGTTTTCCCTCGACCTCGTGGACTTTCCGTCTTCATCAATTTTCTGTCTTCTTCTCTTCTATATAATAGGTGTTGTTTCCACGAGCGTAGTTATCATTATGTTTATTCCATTATTGCGGAAGGTCAGGGCCAATTAGAGCGCTTATCTTGACAGCCATTCTTGAATTATTGGCCTTTGACAAGGGTTTGCGCGCGCGCGTATTATCCTATGCGCCACCTACATGCCCGCGTGAATTCAAATAGTTAATGTGTGCGGGCTATAATGTGTGCACCGGCATACTGGCGTATATATAGGTATATACGCACGCGCGCAGCGCCTTGTTGTATGCGCCTTGTATTCGCTATGAGCGAAACACACCGGCAGGAGTGGACCGCCGGTATAATTTTTATGAGCAACCTCGGCCCTTTGCCACAATCCTCACACGAGCGCTCGCTATACCATCGCTACACCCTCGCTTTAACTTAATAACTACATTCTTAATATTACTACAACAAGAATAAAACATTTCTCCTTTCTCCTACCACCTATTTACCCAAAGCAAATAAATTACCCGCAATCAATCTAATACTCTTAACCTACTGTATGACTAGAGGATGGACATTATTCTATACTCTTCGGTCTATACTCCTATTTATCTACTGGTTTAATTTCTACTACTGCTACTTCTGACACCACTAACAAGGAGCGCTCTAGTTACCTTGAACAATAGCATGACGAGCGGCGTCCCTGCAATCCATCGATAAACCACATGGTTGCATAGTATAAATTCTCAAATCTTCATTAAACTTCTTAGGTATCAGGCTATCCGCCACTCTACGTGGAGTTAGAGGGGCGTATGACTCGGAGACACTCATAGAAGATACGCATAGCGACCTGCTATCCATCCGACTGCCTCATGAGAGGCGTCTTCCAGGGCGGCTCCCATGGTGGATTCCATGGTGGCCGAGGAAGCGCTGGCTGTCTCTTTGTGCCCGCCTCCGGTTCCATTCCTTCATTATTCATTTGGCCCTTGTTTTCCTGGTTTTCCAATGGTCCGTCGAGCTCTTCTCCCTTTGTTTCATCACTCATCTACATTTGGCCCTGGTCACCATTGTTGATCAATGGTCCGTCAAGCTGTAAGTCTACACAATTCATCCCCATTTGGCCCCAGTCACCATTGTTTGTCTATGACCCGTCAAGCTGTGCGTCTTCATCATCTTCCTTCATCTGCATCTTCCTTTGGCCCAGTCACCATGGATTCGTAATGGTCCGTCAGACTTTACTTCATCTTTTTTCTTCATCAGCATCTTCATTTGGCTCCGGTCACCATTAATTTGTAATGATCTGTCAGGCTTTGTATCATCATCTTCTACTTCCGCTCCAATTTGGCCACGGTCACCAGTGTTCTTCACTGGCCCGTCAAGCTTTACTTTGCCCAACTTGGTTCTTCTAAGCCAAGCAGTTTGGCATTGGGCACCACTAATTTTTAGTGGCCCATCAGACTATCCTGTATTGGTTCTGGGTTTTACCAAGCCCATTTCCTCAATTCAATTCTCAACTGCTTCACACTCTTCTTCAGCATACAGCTGAGATTTACCTTCTTTGTAATTTGGGCCCATTCCTACGGCTTCCAGATTTACTTCTACATTCTTCAACGGGAGCGGGAGTGAGTACTCCTCACCCTGCTTTGCTTTTGTTGATTCTTCCTTCACTAACAATGAATACTTCTCACTTTTCACCCTGTTATTACTAACTGCATTTGCTCGCCATGGAGTTATTCGGTATGCGGCTAGAGATGTGATGGCTATCTCGTCCGCCAAATTCTTTTCGCCCACTGCTAGCACTGAGAGTATGTGGCTTTCATCCATCTCATCCTCTTTCTCTTCCCTCGATTTTCTCACTTCAGTCAGTGGTGAGTTCTCTTCACCCTGCTTACCCTCCATTTCTGCTCTTGCTAACGTACACCTCTCTCCTTCCTGAGGTAAGTTTATCTTACCCATATCCTTTTGTTTCTGTTTACTCCTCCTTATGTTTGCCTTCCCTTCTTCACTCCATCATCCTACCTACCCTTTACGTCTTCGTTGGTTGAGCATGAGGAACAGGGAAAGTTACTGTCCCCCAGCTCTTTCGTCTCCCTACATCTTTCGGAGAGTGATGCAGTCGGGACAGTTGCTGAAGATAATTCCCCATTAGGGTGGTTCAAAGTTCTCAAAACTTTTCAAGTATCAAAAGTAAGCCTTTAAGAAGTTGGTATATGTCAAAAAATAAGTTTCCTGCAAGCTAAGTGCTTAACGTTAACATTTGAAGGTAGCTACATCAAATTTAAGGGTTTTTAAGGAGCACTGATGCAATTTTTCCGTAAAATCGCGAATTACATAACTAAAACTTAATAATTCATGCTTAGAAAGTTTTGGAAATTAATTATACTTTTAGAATTGAAAATCAGTTGCGTTCTAACCGTGAAAAATTTATTTTCTTTGAGTTAACAGTCGTATAAGTCAAAATTTTGACTGAAAACTGGCTATCTTTGGACATTCTTAATAACCTCAATCTTTGATGATTGTTTAAAAACCACAATTATTTTGAATCTTTGTTTCAAATAGTATCAACAGAAAAATTGGTACACCATAGGATATCAAAATATGGAAGTTATAGCAGTCTCTGTAATGCACCGTTTTACTAACATTTTAAATGGGATCTCTTGTAGTTTGATGTAATTTACTTCAGGTAATATATGTCATAGGTACTTATACGCAATTTTATATGAAATATGACATGAAGACCTTTAATTTGCGTTGTCGCAGCACTTCTAAGATCATTCTGGTCAAAACGTATGCTCAATTGAGTTTTATAAATCAGATTAGGTGGTAAATGAGATATTATTAATATAGCATTCGATCAAAAGGTATAAGCGAATTTACTTAAGGTGGCAGGCCTGGGTGAAGCCCAAAAAAGGCTTTTTTTACAAGTCGACCAAACTTTTTATGTTTAAAAGCATTCATTATGAAAAATTTTATAATTTTTTTTTATTATTCTTATTCGTACATCCAATCAATTTTTTAAAAAATATTAAAATTTTTTTTTTAAATTGTTTGGATCTCAAAAAAATAATAAAAATTTTAATAAAATAGTGCTCCGCTCTTTTTGTAATACATGTTAAATGAAGTCGAACGACCGTCGAAAAAAAAATTTTCGTTTATCATATTTCCTCGAATCGTGTGAAGATCAAAGTTCCTCTAATAAATATGGTATTGCAAATAATGATTTATTGTGACGTGTAGGATCAAGATTTTGAGGTTTTACAACGGTGAAACTTAAGATAGTATTGTACTTCGATAGTATAAAATTTTTCAGAATGACCGCTTTTAAACATAAAAAGTTTTGTGGACTATTGATAAATAAGTCTTTTATTAGGTTTAACCCAGGACTGCCCCCTTAAGGGCGCCAGCTTATACCCGCTTCTGCCTCGGCTGATGATAAATCCCTTCTCCGAGGAGGTTCTGGTTGTCGTGACACCTTTAGAAAGGTGCAAACCCACGGCGAAATTACGTGCTGAGAATCGCGAAACTCAAGGGGAAAAATTGGGAAAGTTTATAAAGAATAACACGTGTATTAATGTGTAATAGACGCTATCACTTATTGCAATTCTCCTACTCTATATACATAAGTTTGCTTGGCTATCCCCGACTGTAACGTTTATACTACGCAAATTCTACAGCGAACCTAACCTGCCCCGAGTTACTAACTTATTTCATGTTATTGGCGTATCAACAATCGCGTTAAATTACTTTTCCCACACGCATACCCTTGCAATACTCCCGGACACACATGCTTCGGATCGCGGTACACCAGCTAAATTTTATAGAGCTGGGAGCTATCGCACGAAAGATCACCGGCTTATTTTTGTCCAGTCACCGTTTAATTCAGGAAAACTCGCAACTTCCTCACGTCCTGAGTAGTCTTGTTCCCTTTTGGTGTCGGCCTAACAAAATCTAGCTATTCGTAATAATCAAAGTGTGCACGAAGGAGCGAGCTCTGCAGTCGTTGGATACCAATCGACTAGTAGCATGAAGAAATCGATTTCCCGTAACCTCGTGTCTTTCCGCCTTCATCGATTTTCTGTCTTCGTCTCAGCCATATCATAGGTCGGGGAAGAGAGAGTGTCGTTTGATTAATTGCTGATTTTTCCACCAGCGTAGTCAGCATTACCGTTATTGCGGAAGGTCATGACCAAATAGAGCCCTTATCTCGGCAGCCATCCTTGAACTATTGGCCTTTAGGTATATACGCATGAGCGCAGAGCCTTGTGTCTCAAATCAAACGTGCGCCGGCATACGGCCATTATACCTATATACATATCCGCGTGCGGGTCGCGCTGTATAGTATAGCGCATCTCTAGCGGTTTGATCACCGACTCCGTAGGCTATCTGCCTATCTCGGCTATACCCTCTCTATCTCGGTCTCTCCTGCGCGGCTCCTACCATCACCATTATTTCTCTCTCTCTCCTCTCTACTGGCTCTCCTCTCGCGCTGCTGCCATTTGAAGCCGTCTGCTCTTTACTCGAGCGCGCGCTCGGTAGTTTTCCGCAGCGCAGCTAATCCACGCCGTGTTCTAGTAGGTGCTGTTTCTTGGTTTCCCGGTGTTGTGTGGTGACACCTATCTCCTCCGACCGCTTCTGTGTGCCTGCACGAGTTTGGGCAGAGCTAGTGTGAGTGTGTGTATGTGTTACGCGTACAGGCGCGGGCGAGCACGACCGCTTCTGCGTGTGTGTCGGATGCCCCTCACCTAGCTCGTACTGGTCAATTGTGCTGCGGGTTCTTGTGCCGATGACTGTGGTTTCTTTTCTTCACGGGATCTTCTGGCTGTCTCGTATTCTTCTTCTGCTGACTTTCTCGTGCCCTTGGAGTGTATGATTAGTGGTGTGCAGTGTAGTGTTTCGCGGTGCAATGCGCAGTAAACCGTCTAGTCACGGTGCATCGTGCCCCCGTGCTCTCGCGCCGGTAATTTTTTTAGGAGATATTTTGTGTTCTTGTGCTCGGCCCTTTCTCCCCGTGTGCCTCAACAAACATGTGAAACACCCCTCATTAATAAATACATAATTAATAGCTTCTTTAAGCTCGAGTATAGCTGGGCTCGCGTAGGACCTGTTGACTTGATTTTTTTGCGAGTTGTATTATTTTAATATTACCCCCTTTTAAGTGACGTATTACTACGTCATAATGTATATTACACGTTATTTTATCACGAATTAGACTCCTCTAAGTGGTCTTCATAGTCCCTTGAATATGCTGTAATTTACATTCTTGAATTTAACCCTTTCTAATCACTTACCACGTGTTTATGAATCAGGTGTGCATTTTTCATAATCACCGAGACTTTGAAGTATTCTTCAGAAGTATACTTGTAGACTTAAGGATCTACGATTAAAAAGAATATTATTTTTAATTTTTCGACTCATGTATCAATAATAGTAGTATTTTTAAAGGATTTTCATAGTATTATTATTGATATGTTGTCTCTATCAATTGAAAATAATATTTTTATACGACTTTTTACTGCCAGTTATGCGAGCATTTTATGACCATTTAATATCCCGATACGTTGCAACCATGATACTGACCACTGATCAAGTTGCACAATTCGAAGCTCAGTTTTTTAACGTACTGCTGTCTCTTATCGAATATCAACACGTGCGAACCACCTTCTATCATCAAGCCGCAAATGGTAGGATGGAATGGTGGCACCGCGATCTGAGAGTAGCATTAATGTACCATGGCAATCCTAACTGAGTTGGCCAACTGTCAACGGTACTCCTAGGCTTACGCACATATGCCCGTCTGGATACCGGTGAGTCTCCCGCAGAATATATATACGTAACTACACTTCGTATTCCTAGTGAATTTTGCCTTTTCGACGATTTTTGGCCGAATCATCAAATCTTCATCGCGTAATTTCGTGAACTCGTGCAAAAAGTCAAGCCGGTTTCAGTCACACTTCGGCATAAGAAACGCGCATTTTTCTTCAAAGACTTGCATACATGCACTCACGATCTTGTCCTAACTGTGGCTAATGAAAGTAATATAACTTGAAAGTAGGCGTGCTACTATAATCACGACGGCTCCACGAAATACGTGTTAATAAATACGCGTGGCGTTCGTACTTTATTCAGCTATAGCAATCATCCTATGCTCTAATTGAATAATTTAAGTCGCAATGGACGACCGAAAGTTACTAGTGGTGTTTTTCGCGAGCTCGACGGTTACGTGAAGCTCTCTGAACCGACGTGAAGAAAGCTGATTGTGCTGCCTGGCTGTGTCGTTATCTATAATTACCAAGGGCCTCTTGTCAAATACCCGAAAAGTTGCATAAGACCGATTTAGAATAATAGGTATTTTTATAATATTAAGGTGGCCAATACGAAAAGTTCTTATATTTTTTGCTTGTATACTTAATATTCTTGAAACACTATAAATTATTGAAATAAGTAAAATTTTCTAAAAGAATATAATTTTTAATTGTGTTTTTAATATAAAATTTTTATTTCAAAAAAAAATTAAATAATTCTAAATAGTTATAATAATTATTTGTATTCTATGGTTTAATATACGTACTTCTCCCTTTTGACAACTTTTACAGATTTATATAACTACTATTTATATTACTATAAATGTTTCGGAATTTACAAAAATTCATTTTTTTTAATTAATACAAATGATAAATGATTTTGTTGAAAAAGCCACTACATATAAACAACGAACAGGAAAAAATAAATTTAATACCGGAAAAAAATTGGATTACAAGCGCGATAATTGTATCATGTAATAGATTATCGAAAAATACAACTTTCCAACTACTAAAAACTGAATATAATAATTATAATAAAATATTGAGTAAAGTTATAAACGTTGCAAAATACAAATATGGAACTGAAGAAGTAAAATTGAATAGTGGAAATCCAAGACATATATGGAATATAATTAACAGTAAATTGGGAAAAATTGATATTCAGGGCAAGTCAATTGATCAGACATATGAAAATAATCAAAAAATTAACAATAAAACTAATATTGCTAACTCTATGAATAACTACTTTTGTGAAGTGAAGATAAATTGAAATTTCCTACAAGTAACCACAATTCCATTTTTCTTCGTCCTACAGATTCCAAGGAGATACATAAAATTATTATTTCAATGAAAAAAAAATCCGGAGGGGCAGATAATATAAATGTTAATACAATACAATCAATATGTATACCCATATACAAGGTAGGGGACAAATTGTGTATCTCAAATTATAGGCAAATTTCGCTTATACCTAACATTGCAAACATTTTTGAGAAAATAATTCACAATAGACTACACCTATTTTTGAAAAAATGTTATATAATATCTGACAAACAATTTGGTTTTGTTAGAAATAGAGGTACGACGGATGCTTTGAATTATATGACAAATATCATGTACAAAAATTTGGATAAAAGCAAATCTATAGTTACTGTATTCTTAGACTTGGCCAAAGCTTTTGATACTCTGAATCATAGAATACTGCTAGATAAGCTTGAGAGATATGGTATAAGAGGTAGTGTCTTAGTATCTGAATCTCTCAGATAGACAACAAAGAGTTAAAATTCAAGATTGTAGAAGTGAGTACACATTGATCTCCACAGGAGTTCCGCAAGGGACTATACTAGGTCCTATGTTATTTATACTATATGTCAATGATTTACTGAGAGATATGCAAAATGATACCATCATGTCTTATGCCGATGACACTGTCGTCATATCAAGCGATGATATGTGGTCACGGGCACAGGATAAAATAAATGTATATCTAGATCAAATGTCGAAATGGGTTACTTTGAATCCATTAGCTTCAAATGTAAGTAAAACTGTTTACATAACGTATGGAAATTACTGTGATAGTGTGCCAGATAATCTAAACATTAATGTAGGCAACCAACCAATACAAAGAGTAGAATATCATAATTATCTAGGATTTTTATTTGACTTGAATATGAAATGGGACACATATATCGACTATATTGTAACAAGAACTAGATATCTAATATTTATTTTTGCCAAAATTAAAAATATTGTGGAATCTAAAACATTAATGATAATTTATTATGCACTTTTTCAAAGTTTAATTAATTATGGAATAATTGCCTGGGGGATCATATAGTAATACCCTGAATCAAATACAAAGAATTCGAAACAAAATATTGAAAATCATAATTAACTATCGATTCTCAGAGCAATGTCTTCCTCTTTCTGTAAGTCAATTATTCCGTTTAGAATATATTTCATATCATTATGAAACACTGAAAGAAATATATAAGTCCAAAACAAGCAATACTAGAAATAAAATTGGTATTCATTCATATTTGGTATTCAATTACCAAAACTAACTAAAACAATAGGTAAAAAAAACAGCTAAATAGTAGGTATAAATGTGTTCAACGAGTTAAATAATGATCTCAAATCATTGACTACCAGTAAAGTTAATACAAAGAAAAAATTAAAACGATTTGTAATAAATCTATAAGTTTAGATATAACCACCAGCTTAGATCACTTTGCGTGGAAATTTTATCTGATGTTAACAAGATATTTATTATTTTTTTTATTTATTATTTTTTATTTATTATTTTTTATTTATATTTTTTATTTGTAAGTTAGTTCTTAAATTAGTATTTAAGTATTTTGGTTTCTTCTCTAGGTTATATAAGCCAGCCTATGTACAGGTAATTTTATTTACCTCTTTAGGATTTACTTGTAAATACCAATGTAAAGGTAATTCAATTTTATCTCTATTGGTTACATGTAAATTATTCTGGTCTAATAAATAACAAAAATAAAAAAAATAAAGATAATTGTAATAGAGAGACAAAATCTGAGAGGGCGGTAGCCGATCGACGCACGATCGGCTACCGCTCCTGTAGAGTACCTTGAGCAAATTTTTCGCATATTAACTTCAATTTATTATTATCACCCTTTATTATGATAATTTATTATAAACATGCATATATACATCTTTACGTATACAAGAATACAGGCCTGTATACGTAAGAACAATATTTGTGATAATTACACAGGCCGACAAAATTTTCCTGAACCAATAACCCAGAGACCAGACCATACTTTTCCGAAGGTTTTTGGCACGCTGAATCCAAATCCGGCCTCAGAATTGCTCTATCACCTCAGGTTTTCGAGATATCCTAACCTAAAAGTGCAAAAATCACCGTTTTTGGCTGTTTTTGAGGTTATGTTATGCCGCTAACTGATTTTTTAATACAAAACGATCAGCGGCATCTGAAAGTACTAGTCTTGCCCTTCAAAATTCATTTTTGCTTGTTTCGATTCGACTTTTCCTTCTCGAGATATATCGCTTTCAATCTGTAATGTATCAGTGTTTCTTATCTACTAGACATCCTATCCCATAGTTCCGTTTATACTCGGATAAACAAACTCTTCCTGATATTGCTGTCAAACCGCTTGCAAATGCATACCTGGTAGTTTTTGGGGTCACTGATCACAAATCTGGAGTCAGAATCTCCGAATTCAAAATGGCGGATCCAATATGGCGGCTATGATTACCACGATCCGTAGTAAGTCACAAAAAATCCCGGAAAAGCTCTGGAGATCGGTTACTCGGGGGTTTTCAGGGTCGCTGATCTCAAATCTGGAGTCAGAATTTCCGAATTCAAAATGCCGGATCCAAAATGGCGGTTATGATTACCACGATTCATAGTAAGTCACCAAAAACACTGGAAAAGCTCTGGAGATCGGTTACACGGGGGTATTCGGGGTCGCTGATCTCAAATCTGGAGTCAGAATTTCCGAATTCAAAATGGCGGATCCAAAATGGCGGTTATGATTACCACGATCCATAGTAAGTCACCAAAAACACTGGAAAAGCTCTGGAGATCGGTTACGCGCGGGTTTTCGGGGTCGCTGATCTCAAATCTGGAGTCAGAATTTCCAAATTCAAAATGGAGGATCAAATATCGCGACTATCGTTGCCAAGGGCCATAGCCATAGTTGACCAAAATCTTGGAAATGGTCTTTTAAGTCGTCACTTGGAAGTTTCTCGATTCTCCGAGCTCGAATCTGCAGTCAAATATTCCAAGTACAGAATACCTACTGACCCACCCAATATGTTACAAAATGACGGATGTAATATAGCAGCTAGTCTTACATAAAGAACCTCACTTTGACTTCTTATGAAAACGTTGTCGTTGCTCCTGAAACGATCGTTTATATGACTTGCGCCTATAGACAGTCGATACGTTATGTCTATGCAGAGACCAGCAGTAGTCCGCCATCATCAGCTCATCCCACCTACCTTGAAAATGCCGCTCCTTTTGTTTGAAATCCTGATGAAAGCGTTCACCCATTTCTTCGCTGAATGCGCCATTATTCTCAGGAAAGTAGTCTAAATGAGAAAACAAAAAGTGCAATTTCATACTCATCAGGCACCCTAATTTTTGGAAATTCGTTAGCATCGTAGATACAATAGATTTGTACTTTGGATCTCGATAGTTTCCTAAAAAATTGTCTGTGACACTTTTGAAGCTCATCCAAGCATCTTTTTGTACGGGTGTCATGGTTTTTACAAAATCATCGTCTTTCATAAGTTTTCTAATATCAGGCCCAACAAATATGCCTTCTTTAAGTTTAGCATCCGACAAATGCTTAAACTTGGATGCAATGTACTGGAAACATTCGCCTTCTTTGTCTAAAGCTTTAGTAAATTGCTTCATAAAGCCAAGCTTGAGATGCAATGGAGGCAATAGGATTCGACGGGTGTCGACAAGACTCTCATGAATGACATTGTGTTCACCAACCTTCATCTGGATTCTTTGTGGCCAATTTTTCTTTACCCAGTGCTCCTGTCGGGAACGACTGTTCCAAAGGCAGAGAAAACACGGATGTCTCGTGTTTCCCGACTGCAAACCTACTAAAATATTTATCATTTTGAAGTCACCACAAATCAACCATTTGTGCTCATTATAATAATTGACTTTTTCAAGAAGAAATTGAAAGCTTTCGTACGATTCTTTCAATACGGTGGAATGGCCAATGGGAATTGCCGCATATTTATTTCCATTATGAAGCAGTAATGCTTTAAGACTATCTGTTGAAGAATCTATAAAGAGTCGCCAGTTCTCCGGCTTATAAACTTCTTCTATCTCATATAAACTAATCAAACCTTTAATATCGTTGCAATATACAAGGGAATTCTCTTTAGTAAAATACTTCACGAACTTATTATCTCTTTTCCTGTAGACGGAAATTTTTGTCCCAGGGGATAGAAGATTTCTTTCTTTGAGTCTGGAAGCGCATAGCTCTGCCAAATCTTTACCCAAATTCAATTCCCGCACAAAATCATCCAGAGCATTTTGATCAAAAAGTTTCGGTTTTCCGTCGTCAAAAGAAAATTCATCGTCACTGCTTTCGGCCTCGTCACTTTCAATCGTTTGCCTTTCTTGCTCCGCTTGTGGCTGAGGAACAGTATTTGTAGTCCGTTCTATTTTTCCAATTTTTGGTGGTGTTACACTAAGCACCTTAGATAAGATACACAAGCAAATGTTTATTTGTATAGTTTCTACCAGTTATATCACATCCACAAAAGTAGCAGTCATTATCATGATTTCTAGGTTCACGCCACACTACTGTTTCAATTACAACATCCTTTTTTATACTATTCCAGTTTTTCAAAGTTCGGCGACAATCTTCACAAATAGAATTAGGAACCCAGGGTTTATTTAGATTTCTCATAGGCGTTTGATAACATTCTTCGAACATTGCTCTTATTGTATCACTGATGTTTCTACGGTAAGTTTCTGCCTCAAACTTTCCGCAAACATTGCAAAATTTATTAACTTTATTTGCGCACGGGATTCTCGACATTGTAGATGACTAATCCGTTAGCCTGTCGCTCAAACACGATCTCTAACACGGAAAGTCTTATGTTTCTTGAAAGCACTGAGTGATCTACACTGGATGTACATCAGATCCATACATGCACACTACGACGTTAATGTATCTAATACCGTATTGATTTATTTATGGGTTGATGACTAATCCGTTAGCCTGTCGCTCAAACGCGATCTCTAACACGGAAAGTCTTGTTTTTCTTGAAAGCACTGGCTGATCTACACTGGATGTACATCAGATTCATACATGCACACTACGACGTTAATGTATCTAATACCGTATTGATTTATTTATGGGTTGATGACTAATCCGTTAGCCTGTTGCTCAAACGCGATCTCTAACACGGAAAGTCTTGTTTTTCTTGAAAGCACTGGCTGATCTACACTGGATGTACATCAGATTCATACATGCACACTACGACGTTAATGTATCTAATACCGTATTGATTTATTTATGGGTTGATGACTAATCCGTTAGCCTGTCGCTCAAACGCGATCTCTAACACGGAAAGTCTTGTTTTTCTTGAAAGTACTGGCTGATCTACACTGGATGTACATCAGATTCATACATGCACACTACGACGTTAATGTATCTAATACCGTATTGATTTATTTATGGGTTGATGACTAATCCGTTAGCCTGTCGCTCAAACGCGATCTCTAACACGGAAAGTCTTGTTTTTCTTGAAAGCACTGGCTGATCTACACTGGATGTACATCAGATTCATACATGCACACTACGACGTTAATGTATCTAATACCGTATTAATTTATTTATGGGTTGATGACTAATCCGGTAGCCTGTCGCTCAAACGCGATCTCTAACACGGAAAGTCTTGTTTTTCTTGAAAGCACTGGCTGATCTACACTGGCTGTACATCAGATTCATACATGCACACTACGACGATCATGTATCTAATACCGTATTGATTCAGATTTCAAACAAAAGGAGCGGCATTTTCAAGGTAGGTGGGATGAGCGGATGATGGCGGACTATTGCTGGTCTCTGCATAGACATAACGTATCGACTGTCTATAGGCGCAAGTCATATAAACGATCGTTTCAGGAGCAGCGACAACGTTTTCATAAGAAGTCAAAGTGAGGTTCTTTATGTAAGACTAGCTGCTATATTATATCCGTCATTTTGTAACATATTGGGTGGGTCAGTAGGTATTCTGTACTTGGAATATTTGACTGCAGATTCGAGCCCATAAACCCCCAACTCGAAAAATAGGGATATTTTTTAAATTATTGATCGGAGCCGAAACGCTAGTTAATAATTATTTTAAAAGATATCTTAAATTTTCCTTTAAGATTTTCCTTATATGTATTTATAAACTCTTAATATTTGTGGAGGTTAATAATAGGAGAAGTAGTTCACTTTAATTATTAATAAGTAAATATTTGTCCGTGTGCCGATTAGAATCTTATTACTGTAATATTTAAAAGCGAACTTTAGAATCTTCATAACATGAAATTAATTATTACATAAACAGATATTTAAATATATATATAAAGAATATGTGTAACAAAAAAGGTACCCGTTTCAAATTTAAGGCAGGTTTGCGATGGATTTGCCCTATTTATTCAATAATTTTTATTTCATACAAAAAATAATCTTTACTGTTCAAACTTTTTACATATTAAAATACACAGTTTAAAGATATAAAAATTTTTTTTTTTGCGGATTTTTCTGGACAAAATGGCCGCTTCAAAATTGTTCTTTTGTTTGACTGTCGACACGATATCTCACCAACGGATCATCTGAAATCAAAAAACTATAAAGTTTCTTAAAACTTATAGTTTTGGCTATTGCATAGTCTAGGATATTTCATTTTTACCGGAAAAAAACAAAATGGCGGACTTTTTGGCTCTTTTTTTTCAACATAAATTGTTTATAACTTTTTGAAAAATTTATTGATCGTTATAATCCTAGATCATACAAAAAGAACATATGTCAGGAGTAAGCTGTTCAAATTTCAACTGAATCGGTGCAGTAGTTTTTTTTAAATCGTGTCGATAGAGTTGAAAAGCGTTGTTTCGAGAAAAACTCGTTCAAAGTTTTTTATTATGAAAATTTGAGAAAAAAAGGGTCTTACACTTAATCAGCGATGCCAGCTCCATATATAACTCCTTCAGCTTCCTTGTAAGCAACATTTTCTCGTATTCTAGCGTTTCTGCGGGCCACCCTGCTTTCTTTTGAAGCCTGAGAAGCAACCCGTTCGGCTTTCCGCACGCGCGTTGCATTGACTTTCTCAGCGTATTTTTGAGCCTCACTGCCTATTGTTACGCCCATAACACTCATGTTTTTAATACTGTACTGAAGCATTCATTAAAAGTGCATGCTGCTGTATAAGCTGCTATTTCAACGATTTTTTTCCCACAAAAAGTGTGTTTTGGAGCCATGGCCCAAACACAAGAATTAAAACTTTCATTATTGTTCTGAGTGTTTGCGCCAGTGCATCTTTCTAATAAATCTTCACTAGTGAGGTCTTCATAAATTGGTTTAAGTACTGCTTGAGTATCGTTGTCAAAAGCGGGAGGATGCTTAAAAGTACTCAGTTTATTCTGTGCTGCTGCTAAACGATACTTACACCAAGAATCGTCTGGGCAGTATTGGTGCTGTGGATTGTCGTCGGTCGAGCTTCTATGGTAGAATGTGGCCCAAATAGCTTTTTTCATTTCTTCGGGTGAGTCAGGATGATTGAGAACAGCAATGCCATAAAAAGCGGATAATTCGGACATAACTTTACCAGTTAAAGCCAAAGTTTTCGGAGTATCGGCTTTTTTTTGGATGTCAATTTTTTCGCGCCTGATTTTTTCAAGGCAGCTTCTTCTATAGCTTTTCTAGCTTTTTTTAACTGAGTTAACTGCTTCTTAGCCTCTTTGGCTCTCCGAAACATCCTTTTTTTCACGTGTAAAACGCATTCTTTCTTCTTTACAATTACTTCGTCTCCATAAGGTTTTTCATCGATTACATTTTTGAAGGTTTTGGTGTCACTGTCACCTATATAATATTCATAAATAGCTTTATAAAGTTCAACGGATCTTTTGAACATGTCCAGAATTCCATTCGATTCCATCATTCCAGAACTACCTTCATGATTAGCTGTGCAATCTTGTTCATGATCTTCAAACCAAGCTTCAAATTCAGGAGTATTATGGTCACCATCGTAGGTTTCACACGCTCTGCAAAACTTTGACTTCACTTCGAGATCTAAAACCTTATTTGTATATTTGCCTATCAAACTGACTAAGCCAAGTAACGACGAAAAACCTCTTTTTGGCCATGAACCATCTCCGGAGACTGTGAGCCGATTTTCAATCTTGCCAGCTGCCGCGTTTGCTTTTTTCTCCTCATTTACAGCTTTTTTAAAAGCTAATAATGCTACTGATTTGGCTGCTATGTGAATGTGATTAACAATATCATAATATCCATTTTCACTAAATCCAGTACACAAATCCATCAATCCACAAAAATGATTCAGACCCTGAATACCTATGCCAATAAGCCTCATTACGAAAGCAAATCTTCTGTTTATTTCGTAACCAGAGCTAATTTTTGGACTCGATGGAATGCGAACATCATTTTCACATTTACACGCCACATTTAAATCAAAGCCTAAACCTTTCTGATTCAATTTCGAAAAACGCACTTCACTTTTGCATGTTTTACAAATCACAATGTTCTGTAAGGCCAAGAATACACTATAAGAGACTATACAGTATAGCATAGTTGGATCGACTGCAACTTGAAAATCAGGATCACCATTATGAATTTTTTTTTGCAGAAATACTAGTTAAACTTGAATCAGCGTCAGAAGTATGCCGATTCCCGTGAAACGAGCGTTTTCTTGATCGGCCCTTTCGATCACACATAGTAAAAATACTACTTTTTCACAACGGTTCAATTTCACAACGACGCGACGCTTGGGATGACTGAGCGGGCACTGAATTAGGTAAATGGCCGCCAAAACTGCTATTTACGAAGGGGGATAGGAGCAGGACTAGGATTAAAGATGGAGAGGGGGGCAGCGACAGCGCAACGCCGGCCGCTGCAGGAGCAGCCGAGCGCGCGCGCTCAAACGCGGTAGGTGCTGCCTCGTTTTGCCTGTTCCCGGACGTAGGAACTAATTGTATGAGTTTTTAAATATTTCTAGATAGTATTGCTATCGAATAATGAAATAAAAAAAAAACGATTTTTCCAAAAAAATCCACCGCAGACCTGCCTTAATAAATGTTAAAAGGAGTCAAATAACCATCAGATTAAAAATGTTTGTTTATCGAGTCATCTACAATTGTGAACGTCGAAAAGTTCCTCCAATAACTAATGTATTGACTATAGCAATAAATCATGACGCGTAGGATTAACATGTTGAGGTCATATACGGCTTAAATTAAAGGTCTTAGCAAATATGTACAGTAAAAAAAAGTTTTAGAATGATTACTGTTTAAGACACATTTATATAAACATATGAAAAGAAATGTAAGTGAAGATCCCTACGTTACCGATTAAATGTTTTTTATTGTTAAAATAGTCTGTAAATATTTAAAAAAAAAAACGATTTATTAAAAATCGGATTTCCACTATCAATAAATAATAATTAGACACATATTCTAACAATTTTATAGATCTTATCACTACGAGTTTCATACGTGTTGTTTATAAGGGGAACTCAAACTTTGTAGTAAGAACAATTAAATCACTTGAAATTGTTTTAAATTGTTGTTTATTAGTAATTGAAGGGCCTAATGTATCCAATTTTCCATAAATATATTTTTATGGTATATTGAAAATAAAAAACTTTCATTCGGTAACGTGGGAATCTTCATTTCTCTTTCACATTCCCTTACGAAATCTACAATAAAAAATGTATCCTGTAAAAATCACGTTTTATGTAAATTAAATATTGAATATATGAAATTTTTTATTTAAAATATTTTTAATTCAATCGTCAAAAATTGATATTACGAGGTCTGTCCCAAAAGTATCCGACCTACGTTCATATCTTCGCGCGGAGAGATTCAGGCGACCTCTGGAGAGTACGAACTTCACCAGCAACTTCTAGCCTTCTCGTCAGTAGCCTGAGATACCGATGAAACGCCTTTGTTCCCGCGCAGCGTGTATTTGTTTACGACTTTTTTGCGTTCGTCGCAATTTGCTTATTGCTAAAAATGGCAGAACGAACCGAACAGCGAATTTGCATAAAATTTTGCTTTAATCTCGGTAGAAGTTGTGCGGAAACTATTGAAATGTTGCAAAAGGCCTTTAAAGATGAGTGTATGGGCAAAACACAAATAAAAGAGTGGTATTGGCGGTTCAAAAGTGGCCGCACATCTGTTGACAGTGATCCTCGTTCATCAAGTCAATGTTGATTGTTTTTTTCGATTATGAGGGCGTTGTGCACCACGAATATGCCCCTACAGGCCAGACAATCAATAAAGAGTACTACGTTGAAGTTTTGAAAAGATTACGTAATGCAATCAGGAGAAAACGACCGCAACTTTGGGAAACCGGTGACTGGCTATTCATCACGACAATGTTCCAGCGCACGCATCAAACCTTGTGCAGCAGTATTTATTGAAACACAGTGTTGCACAGCTCCGCCAGCCTCCATACAGTCCTGATATAGCTCCCTGCGACTTTTGGCTGTTTCCTCGATTGAAAATAAACAGACTGTTGAAACTAATGCGACGAATGCACTAAAGGCGATTCCGAAGTCTGACTTTCAAGAGTGTTTTAATAAGTGGAAACATCTATATGAGCGTCTTGTTAAATCAAATGGGGACTTCTTTGAAGGATGCCACCCCCCGGATGACGAAGAATAAATCAAGCGCCGAGAAATCGAGGTAGATCGGATACTTTTGGGACAGACCTCGTACATCTTAGTTTCAGATTTTTGATGATCCGGGATCAAAAAGATAACCCTTTAGAATCCCTATATGTATCGCTATATTTATCACTATATTCATATTTATATGGATTATAAAGGATTATCTTTTTGATCCCGGATCGTCGAAAATCTGAAACTAAGATTTAATGTCAATTTTCGCGATTGAATTAAACATATTTTATTTTGGACATTGATGTGATCTTTTCGAGTATACGATTTAGAAAAATTTTATTCGCCAACGTTTCGGGAGTATATTTTTCCTCCCCTTATCAAGGCTTCTGAAATTATTTACATACAGTATGTGATAAATATGTTACAGTATTATTGTATTATTTTATTTTGACCAACAACTTGCGTGAAAAGAAAACCCTAAACCAATTTTCTAAGACCGAAACAGATTGCACTAAGTTGACTAGAGATGTTATTATCCATAATAAACGAATTAAAATTGTACTATATTGTTAGAAACAATTAATTGAAAAAAACTTTGTAGAAAGAGGGACCCACCTAGTCGAGCCCCACACCTCTCTTATTCCTAGGTGAGCATAGAGGGGCGGCGGGAAGATGGTACGGCCGCAACGCTCCCTTATGCTACCGAAGAATCGGCAAATTCTCTGAAATGCTACACATACACCTACACACAGTAATAATAAACATGATATATGACACCAACTTCCTCAGGGACATATACAAGAAGTTAATTGATATAATTAAACATAATAGTAATAAACAACAATAAAATAATAATAGTAAACTGAATACCTAAACTCCACCTAATAATTTCTAGAACAATATCACGGAAGCATATGTGGTAAGGAGGTGGCAACCAGTTGAGTTTGACAAACGTTCTCTAGCTCATTTTCGCTAGGGGATTCACCGATCTCAACACAGTACTACTACTAAAGCATTCGTATCAGTACATATATGTTTACCACCTCCAGAACACAATATACTCCCTGGTGGAGGATACAGACTCCACGCCACACTCTAAACGATACTTTTACACACACTCAGAGATACACGCATACTCACACTCTCATACAACAAATACACACACACACACACACACAGACACACATACACATATGCACATACACCTTGTTGCAATGTTTTTATAATTAATAAAAAAATAGTATCTTAATTAATAGCCTCAATTCACGTCCAAATCTCATGTATTTATACCATGGTATCAGCTATGACAAGGAGGAGGTAGCCGGCCGCGCTTGGTAAACGTACTCTCGCTAACTATCGCGAGGGGATTCCCCGGGCGCGACACAGTACTACTACTAGCCCAAACACTAGTGTTAGTACATATATGTGTGCCACCTCCAGCATTATTTTACTTTCCTATATAATAAGATTCAGGCATCTATTTCTGTTAAAATTTACCACCCCTTAGCATCTCCAACCGTTTTCACATCTATATATACATACACATACACATACATACACACAAACACATACTCCTTTACCTCTCGTGCAGTATAAAATCGATGAAATTCGACAGCCTAGTCAGTCCGATTCTTGGGTAGCATGAGGGAGCGTTGCGGCCGTACCATCTTCCCGCCGCCCCTCTATGCTCACCTGGGAATAAGAGAGGTGTGGGGCTCGACTAGGTGGGCCCCTCTTTCTACAAAGTTTTTTTCAATTAATTGTTTCTAACAATATAGTACAATTTTAATTCATTTATTATAGATAATAACATCTCTAGTCAACTTAGTGCAATCTGTTTCGGCCTTAAAAAATTGGTTTAGGGTTTTCTTTTCACGTAAGTTGTTGGTCAAAATGAAATAATACAATAATACTGTAACATATTTATCACATACTATATGTAAATAATTTCCGAAACCTTGATAAGGGGAGGAAAAATATACTCCCGAAACGTTGGCGAATAAAAGTTTTTCTAAATCATATACTCGAAAAGATCACATCAATATCCAAAATAACAACATCGAGTAATAGAAGCTAAAAAAACATTAAAAATATTTTAAATAAAAAATTTAATATATTAAATATTTAATTTACATAAAACGTGATTTTTAGAGTATACGTATAAGGGAATGTGAAAGAGAAATGAAGATTCTCACGTTACCGACTGAAAGATTTTTATTTTCAATATACCATGAAAATATATTTATGGAGAATTGGGTTGCATTGGCATTTAGGAATACAAATGGGGGCGCTGCAAGCAGTAAAAATAGCCGACGGCTGTGGGAAAAAATGAATGAATAGCCGTAATAATTGACAATTTAAACATTTTGGAAATTATTTTCTAAATATTTTAAGAGATGGTATTTAATTGTACCTAAATGATTTAAGTTTTAATACTAAAAGCAGTTCGTTATTTAAATATTTTTACTTTTTTTCTTTTAATGCTCAATCGATTTATTAACTTGTTATATATATAATATAAGTAAAATAAAATTTTGTTACTAAGAAAATAGTACTAAAAATTATAATTATAAGAAAATATTACTGCGTGTAGCTTATAAGGACGATTCGAATGACTACTCGTAACAAGTCGCGGTGGCACAGTTGTCCGCTTCTGGTTCATAGGTTCCCGGGTTCGATTCCCCACAAGATCGCTTTTCTTTCAGATAATATATTTCTCATCCAAGAATGTGCGAAAAGAATCGAATGATAAGCGTGCGATTCGAGCGTGCATGTTATATCAACTGTAAATAATATGTAAAATAATTAGCGAATATAAAAAAAATAATAATGATTAATTTCAAATCCTTACATTAAGTTTCATGTGCATGCAATGAATTTCATATGAATGTACTAAAATCACATTTCCAGTGGTTACATTAAATTTTTTTTATGTACATCTCACTTAAATTTAATGTACATGTACATTAAATTTAAGTTTGTACATTATAAACTTATGTTTGTACATTCAATTTTAGTTACATCATTGAAAAGGAATTAATGTACCAGCTTGAAATTTGCTTCCATTACATGTACATTAAAATTAATGCATTTATTTCTAACAGTGTAGTGTTTTCTTTAACACCATAATTTATTTACTTACTAAAGCTTTGTAAGAGTTTTTGATTTTGTTTATTATTTATTATTTAAGTAAATAGATAATTATATTTTATTCAATTTATTATTATTCCACCGAGGTGCCTAAATGAAAGAAAGAAATAGGGAAATTGGAAAGATTCATATATGTGTATATATAAAAGAAATAATATTATAATTCTATGCTAAGCAAGTCTAATATCTTGCATTTATTTAATATCACAGTTCCATACCATAAAACAATTTGCGCTCACTCATATATTCGCTAATAATAATAAGTAAACTAGCGAATATACAAGTTAGCTGTCCAAATCATTTTATAAGAGCAGGAGGAGTGAGGATCTGCTTGCTAGGCGACTGCGCGCTGACTCCAGATTTTTACATCGACTGCCAGTCCGAAAATTCGACTGTGGTAAGCACCACGCCGCCGGCGTCGCTAAGCAACCCCGTTCCTGCTCTTTTCACTCCCTCTATCATTCTCAACTCACATGGATGTAGACACACATCCCTACTCTCCGCGATTCCTCGTTGTGTGGATATTCGCTTCGCGACGATCAAGCTAACGCGCAAACGCGATTTTCAAGACATTTACTCATCTTCACTTTATTTATTCTTATCATTCATTCTTTGCATATATCAGTAAAAAAGTAGTATATAAAAGTATTCTAATAAATAAATAATTAAAATAAACCAATATTCATACCATACGAATATGGACCGTTACAGGTTATTAAGCCTAGAATAACGAGTTCACAATTTAATCACATCAACGTTTCAGTCTTATATTTATGTAACACTTTTTAAAACTATTGTGCATTTTTTTATTTTAATTGAACAACTTCGTGCTAGAGCTACTTTGTCGTTTCAATTTTTTACTAACGGAACATTTCTAAAACTATTCGAAAGTTTTTTCGTCTACAACTATTCTAATTGTTTGGCACACATATATTTAAAATAGTAGTACATTATTTGGATTTTCGGAGTATTAATAATGGAAAATCTGAGTAAATCATTAAAAAGAATTTTTTTTAGAAATGAAGACCTAAAATCACAGGAGTACACTCTTAAAGAATGGTTTGTAGCTCCATTGGCCTTGAAATACTTACCACGTGATTAGGATACTTGTGGCCAGTAGTAAAAAAGTATTTAATTTGCAATATATATATTATATATATATATATATATATATATATATATGCGGCATTCTTTTTCAAAACGCACACCCCCATAGCCAAAAATTGGGGCCACCAAAACACTCGTTCGAAGGCTTAAATTGAAGGTTAGGATCTCTAGTTTTCAAAACCACATGGCCTCTTGAACGAATCAACATGGTGGCTTCAATATGGCGGCTGGAACGAGAAAATCTGAGAAAAAAAATTTTAATTGCACGAATTACATATCGTAAGTGCTGAGTGGAAAAAAAATTTGTAGGCTTAAATTGTTCCTTTTTATGTCTACTTTAAGTTGACATAACCTATTTTTATGTACCGCAACCCGAGGGTGCTGTAAACTCACATAACCTCCGAAAACAGCGAAATTACGCAATATATCGGTCCATAATAGTACGTTTTCTGTCAATTGATAACTAGACTAGGTTTTTCATACATTTTTGAGGTCGATGAATACCGATCCATTATAATTTTCGTGCATGAATCAATAAATTTTTATTAATCTGGAGAAAACTTAGTAATATCATCAATATCAAACCTCGAACGCCGCAATGACTGACCCTATCGCCCGAATCGTCGAGAAACCCTCCGCCGTTCTGGGTATCCGGCAACCCAACCCACCCGCCATCCAGATCGCCACTTGTGTTCGCATTCCTTAAAGCGTCTCCTGACACTTATCAATCGTGTCAAGCAATAAGGATGCCAACATTTCAGCACTCTTTAATAAAGATCAAACCGTAATAAATATTTTCACAATTTATTTTCTGAATAGAACAGAACTTTGAGAACTACAATAAATATTCTACATATGATCAACTGCATACCGTATGTTACATGTCCAACTCTTGGCCGTTCTCAGCACTCGAATATACTTTCATTAACAATTATGTGGTAAAACAATAAAACTGTGATTTCCCATGATTCCATTGACAGCCTTTGCTTTATCAAACCTACTATTTAATTTTCTACTCATCTTATCGTGTTCTATTTTACTGTAGTAGAATATTTTGATCGTATTGAAATGACTATTAGCCCAACGGAGGAGGGATTCAAATGCTAAAATTGCATTTTTTGGTTTTGCCAGAAGACTAGCTCGATACGCTTCTCTTTTAAAAGTAGCTCCAATGCCGTGACTACAACCTTTGCCATGAGCAGTCGCACTATAGTGCCACTCCACTTCGACGCTAAAGTCAGTGCTGTGATTCATTAAATTACTCATTTGAAATTTATTCTTGAAATGCTGTTTGGCACCGTCTGTTATGAAATGACTTTTTTCAATTTTCTTACATATTTTTTTATTTCCGGAATAAGTTTGTTTTGGACCGTGTAAACAGCAGCAGTGTCGTGCTTTAAACTGTCTGAAAGAAAAACACAACTCACATGCTTAAGGCATTCATCTTCTTTGTAATAAAATAAAACTGGAAAAACCGTACACTGATTGTTGTTGAAATGGAAAGCTTGTGATGCATTTTGGGCAACATAAGCATAGCTCTCTGAAAAGTTAGCTGCAACGACAGCTTCACTTTCCGAAATTTCCAGTTTTATATATGAAAAAAATTTTGATTGTTCTTTTGCAATGAATGAGTGTGTCTTCAAAATTTCAACCTTTTCACACAATTCGTCGATGAAATCAGCAACTTCAAGAGTTCGTGTTTGCAATGTAGACCGATCAGTTCCTAACCACGAACTAAACTCGACGTCATATATACCTTCTTCATTCATTAAATCTTCCAAATACGCAGAAAAATTTATTTTATCAGGACATTTTTCGCAATTATTGACATAGCAATCAGGTTTTGGTTCCTTGCAGACTAAGTTTTCAATACAATCTTTGTAGTTACTTATTTGATTGTTACTTAAACTAGCTATGTTAATTGCATCCAACATCATTTTACAATTTTCATGGATGGTGCATACACAAACGCAATGAGTTCCTTTAGCTCCAGCAAGTATGCAGTTTTTTGGTCGAAGCTTTGCAAATAAGCTAAAACTCACAAGATGTTGAGGATTGGATTCTTTGAAAGAAGCATACAATTCTTTTGGATCCATTAGCAGGAGGCGCTTTTGTACGTTTTTACGTTCTCCTTCAACTATCATTGGCACTTTATCTTTCACTCCTGGCATAAGTCTACTATTCACATCACTCTTGTAAAATTGTTGGATTTGTTTGATCGTGTCGGCTGACAAATTTTCCCAACCTTTGCTGTAGTATCACCTAAAACACCATCTTTCAGTCGCAAGTTTTCAGCTTTACGAGCTAAATAGTTGGTGCACCAAATTCATCCATTATCCTCCGTATACTCGAAGACAATAGTACTATTGTGAGTATTCTAACCTTAAGGGGGTCGTTATTCGGTAGACTAGAAAATTTGTCTTTAAGACCTTCCATAATTTCTACAAATTCGATTTCTTACGGTGTTTTAAGTTCGTTCTCACATTTTAAAATGTTTCGTACGTCATCTACATTTTCAGACTCTGCGTATTGATCAAACTCCATACCATCATCATCCATTTCACTGATGTCAGACATAGATTCATTGTTTTCTACAGCAAGTGCTCACCTTTTTTTCTGCATTATCCACATACTGTCGAATTTTTCGTCAAATCAGGAAACTTTTAAATAAATGAATTTGAACCGAAGTTCGAACGACCTATTTAAATGAATTTGACTTAAAAAAGATCTGTTGTATCAAAATTATTGTGATTGAGAAACAGTAGCATGGGTTTTATCAATACTACATAAGTGATTGAATTTAATCATACTTTTAGTTTTTTGTGGCATACAATAGTGTGAATATTTTTTTCAAAATTTTACTATTTTTTTATTAATAGTTTTTCTCCAAGCCTTTTTTTATAACCGATCAATAGAAAATAAATAATTAAATTCGCTAAAGTGTTTTTGAAGTTGAAAGGTATTTTTTTGTGATATTGTTATCTAGGTTAAGTGAAAACGAATCAACAACCCTTATAAGTTAAAAGATATGCCTGCTGTAAATGTATGAAGTATTTGAAAAGATTTGTTTCAATTTGTTGATATTCATAACCTATTTATAGCCCCTAGAAAAGAAGATTTTCGTGATTATTAATTTCCAAAAGACAACCTAACGTTAAATATTTTCCGAATATTTTTGTAATATTCTAGAGGTTCAGTTTACGAACAATTATATTCAAAAAATATTTTCAAAAGGCCAAAAATATTAAATCATCTAACTCTGTTCAATTATTTATTTATTCGTGATTTTTTTAAAAACAGATGTAGTTAAATTATTATTTTAATACAAAGTACCGTATTACATTGTTGAAAAACAAAAAAGATGAAATTAAAATTGATGTAAAAAAATTATAAGAGAATGAAATCATAATAATATTTACTCGAATGCGTAGGTCAAATGAAGAGAAAAATTAGAAATTAAAAAAATGTCATGAACATTTCAAAGATAATTTTAACAAATATATCAAGTAATCTTTACTGATCATTTGTCAAACTATATTTACATCTTTTGAAAAATTTCAAGAATATTACACAAAAATACTTTATACAATACAATTATATAACATTTTCTATAATACTCATTCAGTGATTTATATTTAAAAAAAATAATAACTAATTCATTAATTAAAAATAAAGCTACAATATTCCAATGGATATTTTAAATAGCCAACTCATATTAGGATATTCGTTCACTGGTTCAAAAATTTCTCCTCAGATCGTTAAGTCCTTGGAGATATTTTCCTGAGAATCAGGAATCTTATTCAGACTTATAGACTGGATTTATAATTTTTAATTAAATATCACTAAATGAGTGTTATGGAAAATGTTTGTATTATAAAAAGTATTTTTTGCAATATTCTCGAAACTTTTCAAGCGATGCAGATAATGTTTATAAAATCTTCAGTTAATATGTCTTGTTATATTTATTGAAATACCCCTTTAAATATTCAAGAAATTATTTAAATTTCTGATTGTTCTCTTTATTTAACCTAGGCATTTGAGTGAATATTATTATTACTTTGTTTCCTTATAATGTTTTTTACATTAATTTAAATATGATGTAAAAAAAATTTTCTAAAATGTAACATGATACCGTTTGTTAAAATAATAGTTTTGTTACATATATTTTTCAAGAAATCACAAATAAATAAATAATTGAACAAAGTCTGACAGATTTGTCATTTTTGGCATCTTAAAAATATTTTTTTTTTATTGATTTTAATAATATTTTTTAAATATAATTGTTCGTAAACTGAACAATATCTCTGGAATGTTACAAAAATATTCGGAAAATATTTTGTTAGATTGATTCGATGTTAGATTTGTTGAAATACTACTTGAAATGTTCAAGAAATTTTTTAAATTTCTAATTTGTCTTTTTGTTTGACCAAGGCATTCGAGTGAATATGATTATTATTTTATTTACTTATAATTTTGTTTACATCAATTAAAATACAATAAACATTTTTTCCAAAAATGTAATATGGTGTACTTTGTATTAAAATAATAGTCTTATTGCATGAATTTAAAAAAAATCAAATAAATCAATTATTGAACAGAGTTAGATAGATTAAATATTTTTGGCATTAAAATTTTTTTTTCAATATAATTGTTCGGAACGTAAAGAATATCTCTGGAATATTACAAAAATATTCGAAAAATATTTCATGTTAGGTAGTTTTTTGTAAATTAATAATTTTAAAAATCTTCTTTTCCAGCAGATATAAGTAGGTTATGAATATGAACAAACCAAAACAAATCTTTTCAAGTCTTTAATACATTTACAGCGGGTATATCTATTCATTTATAATGGTTGAGAAATTTGTTATCCGTTTTCACTTAACCTAGCATAACAAATGTCAGGAAAAAATCCTTTCCAACTTCAAAAACACTTTAGCGCCTTTTATTAATTTTCTTTCGAAAAAATACTCACACTATTCTGTGCCGCAAAATACTAAATACGAGTATAATTAAATTCTATCACTTATGTAGTATATATAAAAGCCATGCTACTGTTTCTGAATCACAATATTTTTCATACAACAGGTCTTTTTTAAGTAAAATTCTTTTAAATAGGTCGTTTGAACTTCGGTTCAAGATGCCTCATTCTGATCGATGCATAAATCCTTACAATACAAAAGCTGATAATACCTGTAAACGTATCCGAACGTTTTGTCGACTACATTTGGTCGAAAGACAGTTGGTCGACTACTTTTGGTCGAGCGGATGTTTGGTCGAACGGACTTTTGGTCGACTGCATAATTGGTCGAACGAACTTTTGGTCGAACGGACGTTTGGTCGACTAATGTATATTTAAAAAAAAACCATGGTCAGCCGGTGTTGATCGGACGCTCCGCGCCCTTTCACACCCATAATCCAGAAGGGTCAACCAACACGGTACTATTATTATTATTACTGCAATATTGAGACACTTGCTGTACCATGTAGTGTCGGTGCTGTTGGGTTTTTAGCTTATTTTTATATTATTGTAAAATAGAAATATTAAAATGATTTTTTTAGTAATATATTCAAAATTGGTGTATTGTTGCTTTAGTTATTAGGAAAATTACAATAATTTTATATAAAATACGAAAAATAAAACAATTATGATTAACATTAGTCGACCAAAAGTCTGTTCGACCAAAAGTCTAGTCGACCAAAAGTCCCATCGACCAATAGTCTGTTCGACCAAACATCCGTTCGACCTAAGGTGGGCGACCAACTGTCGTTCACAGTTCGAGATTGTAGAATTCTATGTTATAGCATTTTACGTTCCACTGTTACAGATTTTGTTGAGTATGCTATCACAGAGTTTACGGTTAAGGCTTGACATCATCGGATTGTGACGCCTGAGACTACGGGATGCTGGGTTACGGCGATTGAGGTTATGGATTTCGAGGTTATGGGCTTAGGAGTTCTGAGGGTTGTGGTAATGAGGATAATTTAGAGTTGTAAAGATTATCGCGTTTGGGGCTTCAGAGTCTGATACTGAGGAATTCTGGATTAAGTGCTTTCCGGATCCGAGTGTGTAAGGTTATGGGGTCAAGGATTACGACATTTGGGGTTATGGATCTATGGCCTATACATTTGTGGGATTCGGTATCATAGGTTTCTCAAGGATGCAGATTTATGATATAAGATTTCCGGACTACTCATAGAGTGATGGAGTGGCTTATAAAGTACGGAGCTGGAGGGTTCAGGGTTATAGCGTTTTATGGTCAGACGTAATGGTATCGGGAATTTTCGGGTTGTGTGGTCAGGATTATGGGATGAAAGGGTTGTGGAGTGTGGAATTATAATGTTCTGGAGTATAATCTTTCGGATTGGCCGCTTGTACTTCATAAACAACTACAAGCGTGAGTGTTCAGGTTTGATATTGATGATATTACGAAGTTTTACCCAGTTTAATAAAAATGTATGGATTCATGGACGAAAATTATAATGAATCGGTATTCACCGACCTTAAAAATATATGAAAAACCTAGTCTGGTTATCAATTGACAGAAAACGTACTATTATGGACCGATTTATTGCGTAATTTCGCTGTTTTCGGAGGTTATGACACTTTCCAGCGTCCCCGGGTTGCGGTACATAAAAATAAGTCATGTCAACTTAAAGTAAACACAAAAAGGAACAATTTAAGCCTACAAATTTTTTTTCCACTCAGCACTTACGATATGTAATTCATGCAATTAAAATTTTTTTTCTCAGATTTTCTCGTTCCAGCCGCCATATTGAAGCCGCCATGTTGATTTGTTCGAAAGGCCATGTGGTTTTGAAAACTAGAGATCCTAACCTTCAATTTAAGCCTTCGAACGAGTGTTTTGGTGGCCCCAATTTTTGGCTATGGGGGGTGTGCGTTTTGAAAAAGAATGCCCCATATATATATATATATATATATATGGGAGACTGGAGTAGAACGGGCCACTAAAATGCAATGACCCATAGAAATTTTAAAAACTCATAATTAGATAAAATCTAAAATAGCTTATATTTACTATCCAATTGAAGAATGTTATTCTATATTGAGATTACTGTTTAATGTTTATTTCCAGAAGAAAAATCCACTTATAAATTATATCGAAAATAGCGATTTAAGAATTAGCTGGGATATTACGCCCCCCCCCCCTTCACCCCCTCTCCTTCCTCATAATATAGCCAGTATTCGCCAGATTCGCATAATATAGCCTGTATATTATGCGAATCTATGACTACACAAGTAGGCAAACCAGGCATTCCTGAATACATTCTGAGACTGAATGTGGGCAAAACTAAAGCGATAGTTTTTGATTCTGAGTATAATATAAATCAGTTGCAAGATCTTGATTTGTCCGGCATTGAGTTTCAGGATGGCGTGCATGTCCCCTTCTCTGGCACTGTCACAAACCTCGGTGTTGCTATGGACTCCAAACTCACTTGGAAAATGCAGATAGAAGCGGTAGAAAAAAAGGTTAACCGTACCCTCTATAGATTGCGATTTTTCCGTCCATGCACTACCGAGGCTCTGCGAAAGCAGCTTGCTTGTGCGCTGGTAGTTCCGCATCTAGACTACTGCTCCATGGCTTATCTTGATGTGTCAGAGGAGCTTGAGACAAAGTTGCAAAGGTTACAAAATACATGTGTGAGATACATATGTGGTGTTAGGCGGGATGAGCACAATACTCCTCACAGGAAATATCTTGGCTGGTTTACTGTAAAGGAAAGACGAGCGTACTTTGCGGGGTTGTTATTGTATAAAGCAATAAATATGGGACAACCTCTGTACCTTGCGGCTCTTTTTGGGAAAAATATCGCCAGGACATCCAGTAGGAATGGTGTAAAAGAGCTCTCGGTTCCGGGATCGCGCATTGACACTGGCCTATACTCGTTTAGAGCCCAGGGATCGCGATTCTGGAACAACCTCCCCTGCGATTAAAATTAAGTGTCGAATTAAAATTAAGTGTCGAATGCATGTGTTGCTTCATGTCAAATTTTCTATGTAATGTACCTGTCTTAATTTATTTATTTATTTTCTGTCTATTTATTTATTTATTTGTGTACATATTTATTCATGTATTTATATATTTATGTACTTTATATTTATATATTTATGTACTTATTTATTCATGTATTTATATATTTATATACTTATTTATTCATGTATTTATATATTTATGTACTAATTTATTCATGTATTTATATATTTATGTACTTATTTATTCATGTATTTATATATTTATGTACTTATTTATTCATGTATTTATATATTTATGTACTTTATATTTATATATTTATGTACTTTATATTTATATATTTATGTAATTTATAATTATATATTTATGTACTTTATATTTATATATTTATTTATTTATTTATTTATTTGTTTTTTTGTTTGTTTGTTTGTTTGTTTGTTTGTTTGTTTGTTTGTTTGTTCGTTTGTTTGTTTGTTTGTTTGTGTTAATGTTAGGTTTAATAAATGAATAAATTATAGTGAGTGAATTTAGAAATATTTAAGTTTATTATAATATGAGAAAAGCTTATATATCAACTTGACCGGCGGACTGCTCTCTAGCAACTGAGAGCACGTAGGCTTTACATATAGAGCCGAGCTCTCTCCTATGTATACGCACTCTATACTCTGTAGCACACATGTATACTCTATTCTATAGTAACTGAGAACGGTAGGAACTTGACGAAAGTAGTATAGTATAGAAGTATTATACTCAACACGCTTCCTTACTTTTATACTACGAGTATATCTTTAACTTTCGATTTACTAAAATTTCACATACAATCTTATTTTAAATTTAACAATGTTCTAAATTTTTCAAATTTCTCTCTACACAATGCTTTTGTGAAGATATCCGATACATTATTTTCTGAATCCACTTTAACTACATCAATTAATTTTTGTTCTACACTCTCATGTACGTAGTGATAATGAATTTCAATGTGTTTCGAATTTTTCGTTAAATTACCATACTTTGCAATATTAATTGCGCCTGAATTATCTTCGTATATTTTGATCGGTTTTTCTAATTCAATGTCAAATATCTTTAATAATTCTTTTATATATTTCACTTCAGTTACTAATTCAGATAATGCTACATATTCAGCATATGTTGACGCTTTGGTAATACATTTTTGTTTTCGCGATTTTCAGTAAATCAGATTTCCATACAATCTTATAACATACCCTGTCGTTGATTTTCTATCTATTTTATCGCCTGCCCAATCAGCATCTACATAACAATCAATGATTTCGCAATTTTCATTTTTATTGTAACATAATTTCAAATCTTTTGTAGCATACAAATATTTCAAGATTCTTAATGCATATTTAAAGTGAGTATTCGTATAACAGTTTTGGAATCTACTAAGATAATTCACACTATAACTTATATCTGGCCTTGTGCCCGAACTAATATACAACAAAGCACCTAACAAATTTTTGTACATAATATTTTCATCACAACAATCAGATTTTTCGATATTTAATCCAGTTTCCATTGGTGTATTGTAAAGTTTACTATTTATTATTTCATATTTGTCAACTAGCTTTTCTATATATTTACTTGACTTAATTTCATTTCATTCTTTTCAATATTATAAATTACCTCGATACCCAAATATTCTTTAATTTCTCCTATATCTTTAATTTTAAATCTTTTAGCTAATAATCTTTTGATAATTTTAATTTTTTCTTTATTTTTACAACATATAATTATATCATCAACATAATTCATTAGATAAATTTTATCGTCTCCTATACTATGTATATATAAACATAATTCTACATTACTTCTTTTAAATCCTAAACTTTCCACATATTCATTAAAACATTTATACCAGTCTCGTGGGCTTTCACTGAGACCATACATTGACCTTTCCAATTTCAAGACTCTATCCGTTCCGTCACCAAATCCCTTAGGTTGCTCAATATAAACTTCTGAAAGTACATCTCCATATAAAAAAAGCTGAATCTACATCTACTATTTCAATTCTTAAGCCATTTTGACAACAGAAAGATAATAAAAACTTTATGGCCTGATTGCTCGCAACAGGAGCATACACATCATCAATTTTATTTTTCTGCTTAAACCCTCTAGCCACTAGCCTAGCTTTAAATCTACCATTTAACATCTTAGTATATACCCATTTAGTATCAATAATATCTTTACCTTTTTCTCTATTTACTAGAATCCATGTTTTATGTTCGTTTAGCTTTCTAATCTCATCATTCATTGCATTTTTCCATTTTTCATTATCTTCGCAGTTTAACGCTTCCTTAAATGATTGTGGTACATTTACATCAATATAATTAACTGAGATACAATGCGTTACTGGGTTTCCATATCTATTTACAGGGCTTTTCTTTCTTTGCGAGAATCTTTTTACATTTAAATTTTGTTCATTTTCTCTTTCTGGAATTTTATTTCTTTCATTTTCAAACTCAATTTTTTCATTATAATTTTCTAATTCAGCATTTTTATTTTCATTTTTATTACTACCCCTACGTTCTCCGTAGGTGTGCGTAGACGTAGAATTATCATTTTCTAGATTTACAAAATTAAATCTTTCACATTCATAATTTTCTTTCATAACATTAATTTCATTTTCACCAGAAATCAGATCATTTTAATTTTCAATTACTTCAACGTGCCTTACATCCATAACTTTGTTATTTACAAGAACTCTGTAACCATCATTATTATAACTAACTAAAATTCCTAGATTAGCTTTATTATCCCATTTACCTTTTCTTAAGACTTCTGGCACTCTTACAAAAACATTACTTCCATATATTTTGAAATTTTTAACATTAGGTTTTTCGCCAAAGAAAATTTCATACGGAGTTTTATTTTCATATGTATTAGCTATTGTACGGTTCTTAAAATAAGCTATAGTTTTCATTGTTTCTGGCCAATACTTATTATCAATTTTAGCTTCCCTTGCTAAGCATCTACCCATGTCCATTGCCGACCTATTATACCTTTCAGCTACTCCATTAAGTTCATCTATATATGGAGGACAATTTAATATTTCAATACCTTTACTTTTAACAAAATCATAAATTCTTTTATTTAAGTACTCTTTACCATTATCACACCTTAATTTTTGTATCCATTTACCAAACTGGTTCTCTACCAAGTTTACAAATTCAATCAAACAATCAGCTGTCCCATCTTTACTTTTAATAAAATATATTTTAGTACATTTGCTATAATCATCAATAAAACTTACAAAATATTTTTCTCCTTTATAACCAGGAGTTCTATGCGGCCCATTCAAATCTGTATGGATTAACTCTAATATTTCTTTTGCCCTTATACGCTTATTTTTGAACGGTACATTAGCCATTTTACTTTATTTACAATTTGCACATTGCATAAAATCTTTTTCCAATTTATCTGGTAGCCCTTCAATTAATTTGTCTTTAATCAATTTATCTAAATACCTAAAATTTATATGGCCAAGTGCTCTGTGCCATTTTTCTTTATCAGTTATTTTAACAGCATTGGTATAAATTTCATTATTATTCTCATTCTCACATACAAGGCTTTTCATATAATACAAACCGTCAATTTTTTCTGCAACTGCCGTTAATTCTCTATTTCGATTATAAATTTTAGCAAAATTACCATACGCTACTATTTTATTATTTTCAGTTATCTTTGATATACTTATTAAATTTCGTATCATACCTTCTACTAAGAAAACATTTTTTAATTCAACATTGGTATCATGATAATAATTTTTAAATACAGTGTTTACGCTTCCTATCTTAGTCGCTTTTAACATTTTGCCGTTAGGGAGAATAACATCGATTGGGTTTCTTAATTCTCTAATATTACAAAGGTATCTTTCGTTGTTTACAATATGATCCGTTCAACCACTATCAAGTAACCACTCAATGGCGCTTTTATTTTTGTTTTCACTTCTACTTAAATTATTAACGTTCACTTGTACAACTTGTGTTGCCCATGACTCGTGCGATGATTTCTGTTGCTGCTCGCTGTTCTCTGTTTGCTGGCCTTGTTGATATCCATAACCTCTGCCTCGACCTCTCAATGTTCTGCCTCTGCTGTGGCCTCTGCGTAATCCTCTTTGTTCTCTCGATGACTCTCGTTGTCTTTGTTGATTCTGCCAACAATCTTTTATGCAATGCCCAATTTTTCCACACTTGAAACACTGTCCTTTTGATTTCACATTAAACGTACTAGCATTCGGTTTATTTTCTCTATCATATGTATTTATACTTTTCTCTTGAATTTTAGCTTTTATTAATTCTACTGTT
>OX424573.1:71696553-71699053 GCA_949152435.1 Gastracanthus pulcherrimus
AATAAATAAATAAATAAATAAATTATAATAAATAAATAAATTATAGTGAGTGAATTTAGAAATATTTAAGTTTATTATAATATGAGAAAGGCTTATATATCAACTTGACCGGCAGACTGCTCTCTAGCAACTGAGAGCACGCAGGCTTTACATATAGAGCCGAGCTCTCTCCTATGCATACGCACTCTATACTCTGTAGCACACATGTACACTCTATTCTATAGTAACTGAGATCGGTAGGAACTTGACGAAAGTAGTATAGTATAGAAGTATTATACTCAACAGTTTGTTTGTTTGTTTGTTTGTTTGTTTGTTTGTTTGTTTGTTTGTTTGTTTGTTTGTTTGTTTGTTTGTTTGTTTGTTTGGTTGGTTGGTTGTTTGTTTGTTTGTTTGTTTGTTTGTTTGTTTGTTTGTTTGTTTGTTGTTTGTTGTTTGTTGTTTGTTTGTTTGTTTGTTTTTTTGTTTTTTTGTTTTCACAATCTATTGTGTAATTTTCTTATTTATTTATTTATTTTCAACTATTTATTTTTATTTATTTTATTTATATTTATCAGGTTTGTCATACAGAATAAAATTTTCCGCTAAAGCACGCTCATAATTAAGGACTTATATTACGCGCGCGCCGCGTGCAGGGTGCGTAGACCAATCTTTGAAAGCGACGCAATAATAGAAGACCTAGCCTTGCCTATACATTAACTAATTTGAGGGAAATCAAGGCCAATCAAAAGAAAGATACGTAGAGTAACAAGTGTGTGCGGGGTAAATATAGGAGAGAAAAGACAACATTTTGGAAGAGATATCCGGCAAACCGGAAATTTGCCATTGACTACCCGAAGCGACCTGTCGTGAACTTTATTAGCTTAGAGTATTATTGAGATTTATTATTTATTATTGAGTGGGTGTACATGTACGTGTGCGAGATGATCACCTAGGGTGTGCTCCAGATGTCCCGGAGGCTGTGTATGACTTTTCACTATTATCGATATTTTCGACTTCGATGTTCAGGTTGCTGCGTACGATATTTCAGTATTATCGATACTTTTTACTACAGTCGAAAATTTTACAGTGGGTGTACGTATACGTGTTCTAGATGATCATCTCGGGTTTGGCTCAAATATATCGGATACTCCATATGATTATTTTCTATTATCGACATTTTTTCTACTATCAAAGATTATTTATAGTGGGTGCACGTGCAAGTGTGCGAGATGTTCATCTTGGGTGTGTTCAAGAGGTCCCTGATGCTGCATGTGATTTTTCACTACTATCCATAAGTAGTTATCATAGCGCTATAGCGAAGACAATCCCCGCCAAAGCGCTATGGTAGATCTGCGGAGGATACGATGACGTCACACTTCCGTTCTTGGGGGGACAAGTCGACTGGAGTGCACGGTATCCGGTCCGTGGTACAACGACATAGCTTCCCCTCTCTCCAATCGAAGGCGAAGTGAGTCACACTGCATCAATCACGGTCTCTCTTTATCATTCTCTCTCTCTCTCTCTCTCTCTCTCTCTCTATATATATATATATATATATATATATATATATATATATATATATATATATATATATATATATATATATATAATGGGGAGACGACAGAAAGTAGTCACTAATACAAAAGGGGAATCTGGTTGGCTAACCACCAATCTTGGTGTGCCACAGGGCTCAGTCCTGGGACCCTTGCTTTTCAGCTTTTACATAAATGACTTATAAGACGCACTCGACTTAGATTGTGTAGAACACAGCTGACGACCTGCAAACCTACACTCAAGTGACCCTGGAAGGTCTTCGTGATGGTATCGGTCGCATGTCGGCTGTAGCACATGCAGTGTCAAATTGGGCATCGTCAGCTGGCCTGCGCCTCAATGTCGGCAAGACAAAGGCGATTATCTTTGGATCTGATCATAACGTCAAACAGGTTCAGAGCTTTGATTTCCAAGGCATTGAGATACAGACCGGCGTACACGATCGCTTTGTCGATACAGTTACTAACCTCAGCGTAGTGATGGGCAGAAGGTTAACATGGAAGCTGCAAATAATGCGGTCAGTAAGAAAGTGAATAGAGCTCTGTATAGTCTGAAATTATTTCGATTTTACACCACGGAGGTACTACGGAAGCAGCTGGTATGTGCATTGGTACTGCCTCACCTAGACTACTGCTCAATGGTTCTTCTTGACGTATCAGGGAAGCTTCAGATACGACTACAACGTTTATTCATATCACCTCCTACAGGGAAGGACTGGGCTGGCTGGATCTAAAGGCGAGAACGGAGTATTTTATGGGGCTGTTGCTTTACAAAGCGATTGTCATGCGGCAGCCACCATATCTTACTGCCCTTTATGAGAAAACCCAGGCCAGAACTTCAAGTAGGGATTGTACGAAGGAGCTCTCGGTTCCGGGGTCGCGCACCGATAAGGGCCTTTTCTCGTTTAGAGTTCAAGGTGCGCAGCTCTGGAACTCGGTTCCAAGCAGTGTGAGGTGTCTGCCATCTTTGT